>VYZX01005075.1:208057-317201 GCA_013401335.1 Brachypteracias leptosomus
AAAGAAAGAAAAACAAGCTGCTTAAGCAACACAGGATTTTCTATAAACCCACCAAGTTATTTTTAGCCTCTGCTTTAGGATGGTCTGACAACAGCCAGTTCCAGGGCACTGTGTCCTCCATCTCTACTGGGAGCAGACCTGAGACAGGGGCAAGGTAAGGGCATATAAAAGTTTTGTGAGCCAAGAGCTAATGAAACTGGGGTTCTGATGGCTGGTTTTTCATGGCTGATTACAGCTGACAGCTTCATGTGGCTGAGGTGCTTCTGGTTTCTTCTCTATGTGGACTTGCAGGAGTCAGTAGGAAGTCAGGGGAGCATTTATTCAAGCGTGGTTAAGACAAGCAGTGTGTTTATACTGGGCTTGTTTATTCAGACTCTTTTAGCTCTGACGTGCTCTGCACATGGTTCTGGTTTTCAGTAGACACAGGTGAGCTGAGACCCAGAGCTTTTTCAGTCCTGCAGCCTGGTGCTGCTCTTCCTGGAGCAACTCCCTGCCCTGGATAGGAGCTTCTCCATCCTCCACACCAAGGTGAGCACAGACAGGGTGGTGGCTGCCTGCTTGGCCCAATGGACTGGCACTTTTCCCACCACCTCACTCTCCTGGAACACATGTGGAGCCTCTGAAGGTCTGCTCTGCCCCCCTCACACTGCACAACGAACGGCACAGACACCAAATGCACATACACAACAGCAATGATGAGCACGGAGCAAGCAAAGCAGCCACCTCAGACCTAAAACACAGCTCAGAAAATATTTGCCAGGCTTGGAAGAAAGGTGACTTTCTCCAAGTGGCAATCCAGAATTCAACCAGGGAGAGGAGACATCCTGCACTTGCCTTTGTTAGGCTTCACAAGCTGATGTTCTCCCAGGACTTCCAGGCAGCACAAGCTGCTGCAGTCCTCCAACAACACACAGAAAGAGTCTTGTTTTCCCCAGGATGGTGCAGGAGAGCCACGGGATCAATGCTGAGCACGTCTGTTCCCAAAGCTATAAATGTGAATCATTTCTCCATTATCATGGTCTGAGGGAAGTAAATGTTCCCGCCTGGAATTTATGTCCCCAGATCTCTGCACCAGAAAGGCTCTGCCAGAGCTCACGCTGGGAAAAACAGATTTTAAAGATATAGAAGGGGTTGTGTTTGACTGGTTGGTTCTTCCCCAGATCCACCCTTTCCAGGCTGTGACAGCACTGGCTATAAGATCTGGAAAGGATCAGGGAAGCAGCAATGCAGCAGGATGTTGACACCAGCCCCATAATGAACACAAGGCCATAAAAGAAGGGTTCTGGGATAGGATTTGCCAACATTTACTCTCCCCACTGGTGAGAAGGGTGATGCCATCTGGAGTGGGACGTCTTAAGATCTGTGTTTCTAGCTCAGAAGAAACTAGTTCAGGAGGCATCTACACTTCTTCTCTGGAAATATGTTTGAAATTCACACCCAGATGTTGGGACCCCGGGGCAGGTGACAAGCTTGGTATTAGCTTAGGACTAATGTGCATGGTCTGTCAAAGTCAGAGAGGAGAAGAGCAACTTTTCTCCTGTTGGGCTGGATTGCCTTACTGCTGGTGTGGCTGAACTGGGCTGCAGAAGCAAAAAATCGTGCTCTTTATTGAAGGAAGCCATGGTCTTGAATCTATAAAGATTTCTGCAGTGAAGAAGCCAACCTGTTCTTTGAGAGGTCTTCAAAGACTTCATTTCTAATTACTAGATATGGCCACTTTGAAAGGAAGGAAGAGAGGAGCAACCCCCTTGAGCAGACACCCAGACACAAAGCAACACTTACAGACTCCTGACTTCAAGCTCCTGGAAGGAAACAGAGCTGCCATACCAGGCTCTTCTATGGTGGAGAACAGCAGCTCTCCCCACTGAAGTGGAATTAAAAACTGAAGGCAGATGAAGATCTTGCATCCTTCGGGAGCAAGAGGGATGCCCAGAAAGTTTTCAGCCCATAAGACTTGTATAACCATCCTCATGTCCCACCTCAGGCAGTTTTCTACCAAAGATAACTGAACCCTAGACATCTTCCAGCATAGATGGTTCTAGGCAGTGAAACCAAAGTGAGCAGAAGATAAGGTCAGGTAGCAGCAAAAAAAGTCCTTCTCTCCTGATACAAGAAAAACCACAGAACTGAGCTGTCCCATATGCGTCCTCAGATATTCTTCTCCTTCTCAGGCCTCTGGACTCAGGACCTCCTTGTCTGCCAGTGTTTCTCTTCTCTTCCAGGCTGTGTCCAGCAAACCCACCCATTAAAAGCAGATCTTCTGGGTTCTTTCACCTTGGATTTACAAATGTTCCAAGCTCATTCTGAGCAGCCTGCCCTAGGTAGAGATGTCCCTACTTGGGTAGGGAGGTTGGACAAGATGGCCTCCAGAGGTTCCTTCCAGACTAAAACATTCTATGATTCTCTCACCAGTCTGTCCTCCTCTGGCCCTAGCCATACTTCAGGATGTCACCCTGAAATGGAAACCAGCTGCAAGACCAAGATACCTGCATCTCCTTGAACCATAGCCACAGTGGGGGGCTGAAAACGTCCTTCAAGCATCACTCAGCATGTTACTCATCTCTGCACTCAAACCTGCACAGCATTCAAAGCAAGGCAGCCTCCAACTGGGTTCTGCATTCCCTGGCTGAAGCAAGAGCTCCTGTTTCTATGCTTGCCCTAGTTTCTGGTCATAATTCAGTGGTGCATTAAGATCAAGGCTGCTCTGGCTACCTGGATGCATTTAGAGAGAGAGGATTTCTCCAAAGGGAGCTTTTTAAAAGCACTTGGGTCAGAAGCCAGCTCAGGTATTAAAATATCTCCACCACTAAGTTACAAACAGCAAAATAAAATGAAATTTTTTAAAAAAATTGTAAAGAACAGCAGAAACTTCTAGTATTGGTCAAGTTGAAGACGCCCCTGCTCCCTGCAGGGGGTTGGGCTAGAGAACCTTTAAAGATCCCTTCAAACCCAAACTAGTCCATGATTCTGTGACAAGTGCATATCAAAAGCCAGTTGGAGCTCTCATCAGAGCAGTTTAATATCCTGCAATCAGCATGAGGCACCACATCCCACCTGACAGTATTTCCCACCTGCAAAGTAATTTGAAGAGGAGGAAACAGGAGGGAGGTTCAGGCAACCTGCTGGTAACTTCTCCTGCACAAATTGTGCAGGTGTGGGGTTGTGGAGGACAGGCTGGGTTTGGGGGCTCCTCTAGGAGACTGTCAAGCTGGGTAAGGGAGGAAGGAACAATGTCAATGGTGAGAAGCAAGGAATGAAAGGAGAAAGCAGGGAGGGGTAGATGGAAGTGACAACAAATGACTACTCATTTAGCCCAACGCAACCAAGATGTCAAGAACAACATTAATCAAGTCACCAAGGGATGAGACAAAATTCTGTAATTGCCTCTACACCAATGTGAGAGGCTTGGGTAATCAACAGGAGAAATGGGAATTGCTCATTTACAGAGCATAAATTTGACCTAGTTGGTAGCACTGAAACCTTTGGGGAGGAATTTGCATGATTGGAACGTATAAGCTCAGAACCTGTATGGGAAGAGGAGTCATGGGTGGTTGGAGGGATGTTATCTCCAGTGGGTACCCCACAAACTGATGAGAGGGTCATTAAACTCCTTGCTCTGCAAAAATCAGAGCAAATTTACCAGGGGAGCAGCACAAGTGACTCATCCTGACATTTCTAAAGCCTCCCCAGGACTGTAAAGTCTTATCTAAAAAAAATATTCCAGGCTTTACCAGAAGTGTCTGTAAAGCTGCCCCCCTGCAGAGCCCTGCAGACACAGACCTTTGTCTGGGCAGAGAAATATGGAGAGACAGCTGAGCTGAACTTCACTTCAGTGCAAGCAATCACACTAATCTTTTAATGCACAGACAAAGCAAATGCCAAACTAATGAAATACCAGCTTATGTGTGCAGAGTGGAACATTTCAGAACGAATGGAGTCAACGGGAAAAAGTTGTGGGAAGTTAACAAAAGTCTAAGTGAGGATATTTTTCCTCAGGAAAAAAAAACCCAACAAAAAAAAAGGTGCTAGACAACCACAAATATCCTGACTCAAGGAAGCCTGGGGATGAAAGACCAGCGTAAGTGATGGGAGACACGTAATCTTCATGAAGGGAAGGGAAAGTAAGGAGGGATTTGATGCAAATCAGTTATTTAATTCCTCGTTTATATTCATGGGGAAGGGAGGGGGGACCCCAACGATTCAACGTCCAGATGACTTCACAGGAGCTTAAAGGATTCTTGCAGTGGGGATGCTATTTCTGGTATGCCAGGAATAATGCAGAGATTAGTTATTTGTTCTGCTGCTAGGAGCAGATGCCCAGACATTGCCTTCCATCCTACCTCCCTGTGGCTGCCATGCCTGGGAACAGCCACTGGGCTCTATGTCTTTTGTACCCTCCAAAGAACAGTCGTGGCTTTTTGATATATTTTGGGGCCATCTACTTCAAGCAACATGCAACATCTTGGTAGGAACCAAACTCACCTTCAGTGCTGCAGCCTCACAGTCCCAAACCTGGTACATCACATCCAAACTCTCCCAGCTTCTGCACCCCCAAGTCCACAGAGAAACCCCCCCCAACACTGACAGGTCTCAAGCCTTTAGTAATCCTTTGTGTCTAAACCCCAACCCCCAGCAGTTCCTTGCTATCGCCATCAGAAACTTCTAAAGGTCTCCACCACAAAGGGGTCTTCTCTGGCCACAGAAGCTCACAGATAAGAATATCTGAATTTCTTTGGATTCTTTTTCTCCAGTCTATTCCATGGAGAAAAATAGATGTTCCAGCTGGTAGGTTCTCCCAACAATTTCCTATCTTAGTCCTCCTTGTGCCTAAATAATCAGCAAGTCATCTCTACTGCTAATTTCCCCTCCACTATCTCAGAAAGGTCAACAGGCAAGTCTGCTCCAGCATCACATTCCTCCAAAACTCTTGCAGCTCTTCTGTCTACTGAGGAATCTCCCACTGCTTCCTCCTGGGCTTATTAAGAAACCAGTTGTGATGGATTTCATTCTCATGGTTGAATTCTCCAGATAGCTAAAGAAGGTCTGCCTGATATCTCTCATTCACAAGAGTGGAAAGACACTCAGGACTTAAAGAAAATATCTTTTCTAGCTTATTTTGACTTGATAATGCTTTTGAAAGCTGTTGGGGTATATGAAGACAGACAACTTAACCACATATTTTATCTCCTTAGAACCAGGCTAAAGGAAGCATTCAAGTCATGTTGAAACCCCTTCCATTCCAAGCAGTAGCATTAAATGGAAGCTACAAATATCAGATAAATTGGGAATCTTTTCAGAAAGAAATCCTCTGGACTGTTCAGGTAGGGTCTTGAAAAGCCTTTGAACAAAGGTAATCTCAAGGTAACTGGAAGACACTTTACATTTTCCACCCAGTCTTCAGTTCAATGTTTTATAGCCTCTTAGAAGCACTCCTGAACAAGTTGAAGCATTCAGGATGAAATCAAATTAATAAATATTTTAAAGATGACAATATTTCCTGACATTACATAGGTATTATTAGGATAATATTAATTTAAGAATTTATTTCACGTCTAGGTTGAGAGCTCATTTTAAAGAGATTAGACTGAAGACAGAGGCACGTTCAAATACAAAGTCCTGTCTAGAAATTAGGAAAGCAGATTGTTCTCAAAGTAAGGCCATCCAAACCAAGTTTTGGTCAGCCAAAATCAAATTCTTCATGAAACTCCCTAGCTAAAAGAATTTTCAGTCCTTTCCTGAATAACTTCAGGACAATGAGGAGACAGTCCTATTTTTTTTTTTTCCCCCCCAAGGCATGAGTGTCCCAAGGAAGTAATGCATAAGACCATCAAGAACTCTATGAATTACTGGGAGACCTAGAAAATGTGCTGGAGAGTAGCAAAGGTAAAGGGCATCACTGATCAGAGCACACGTTGATAGGAAGAAGAGACAGAAACATCATGCAGAGGATTCTCTCAATACCAAGCAGCAAAGCCATCAGCTGCAAGCTTGGCAGAGGAAAATGCAAGACTAGGGAAAATATGTATTGATTATGTCTCAGTAGAGATAAGAAAACCCACATCAGAGCAAGTCATCTTAAAGCTGTGCTTTAATTTTCCACTGCTTGGCATCTAAAACATGCTCTAGAATAACCTCAAGACAAGTTTGACGAGCATCGGTCAGGCTGGGCTGTTCAGGCTGTGGAACAGAGGTGCCTGTGCTGGATATTGGTGATTAAAGATATTCCCAGAATACAGAGTGAGAATCATAAAATAAACCCTGGGCTGGTTAATAAACCCCCTGCCACAACATCCAATCCATAGAATGATAGAAGGGTTTGGGTTGGAAAGGACCTTAAAGATCATCTCGTTCCAACCCCTCTGCCATGGGCAGGGACACCTGCAGGTTGTTCAAAGCCCCGTTCAACCTGGTCTTGGACACATCCAGGGATGGAGCATCCACAGCTTCCCTGGGCAACCTGTGCCAGTGTCTCACCACCCTCATAGTGAAGAAAAAAATTCTCCTGTGTGCAGTGAGCCTTAACTAGACAAAAGAATTTTCCATTTCAGTCACCACTGAAACCACCATAAAAACCAATTCACTGAAGGAAGGACTCATACACTCATCACACTGATTAAACTCTAGCTAGCTTACTAGCTTAAAACATGTCTACAGAGGGAGGTCTTCACAGCAAAGCACTTCCTAGAAGCCCAACTAAGCTGCACAACTTCAAGGCACAGTTCAGCTGCCTCCTCCTCTTCTGCTTCCCAGCCTTTCACTAGAGCCAGGGTGACAAATCAGTGAAACCCATCATGTTTCATGGGACTTCAGCTTCTGAGCTTGTCATGTGCAATATCATCTGCTCAGCTAGCAAACTGAATTTAGTTTGCTTCCTCTGAAGTTTCAGACCAATCCAAGCAAGATAACTCTGTGCCATAGTTAAATAATTCCACACTGATCAGAATTCCTTTGATGCTGAGATTCAAGTGGGAATATTCTTAGAGAAAGTGCTGGCTTTAGCTTAAAAAAAAAACCCCAAACAGCCCACTCAATATATTAATAGTCAACTGATCAACAGATAGTATCTTATCTCTAAATAATTCTGAACAGAGACTCCAACTTTATAAAAAGACTCTTACCAGCTGATTTAAAGATGCAGCAGTGAACACAAGCAGGAACGAAGGGCGACTACATCAGCTCAAAGCATCAACATCTTCAGGAGAAATTAAAAACCCTGGATGTCAAGAGAAAAAAAAAAAAAAATTAAGACTTTTAAGCCTAATAAATGCACCAAGTTCATATACTGCAGCAGAGAAGCATGGGTTAAGGTTTTATATTGGTGGCTGAGTCTGCATCTCCCAGGATGCACAGTCCCCATCTTGTAGATGACTTTTGAAGACCAGGTTGCCACAGGTTCCCAAAAGAATAACTGTAAAAAAGCATCCCCATGAAAACTGAGCCCAGGTCTTGGTAGCTGGGCCACAAGGGTCCCACGGCTGTAAAGGAATAATTGAAGACATGCTCTGGAGAAGCACCAGGAATGACAAGGAACAGCTTAAAAACATATTCAGCACAAGTGACATGAAGCATGCTGCAGCTAGAATGAAATGTCTGCTCCATAACCAAGGTAACCTCCATAGGTAATGCAGGGGCTGTGTCTCTGGAAGACACTGGTCTCCAACACTTGCCCACGTGCTTGTGGACTGTGCAGAAGGTACCTTAAACCCACTGAATGGGTCATCCTGGTCTCTTATTTGAGAAGAGGATTGAAATGTTGCACAGTCAGTTTCATAAATACAAATTCATAGCCTTCCACATATCAGAAAATGACATTAAACATCATTCATCCCCAAATATCCCATCTCACATTGAAGCACTTTGAGCAGGCACCACCATATTGCCCACATTATCCTAGGGCAGAATTTGTCACAAGCAGAGGAAAATTTATTTGCCCATCTCCCAAGAAGAGCAGATCCTGGAATCCACTTTAAACCCCTGACAGCCTCTACCCTTGTGAGCTACTCTCACTACAATCCTGTCCTGATGGAACGTTTAGGTTGGATATTAGGAAAAATTTCTTCTCCAAAAGGGCTGTCAAGGCCTGTCCCAGGCTGCACAGGGCAGTGGTGGAGTCCCCATCCCTGGAGGGGTTTAGAAGCTGTGTAGATGTGGTGTTGAGGGACATGGTTTCGTGGTGACCTGGCAGTGATGGGTCAATGGTTGGACTTGATGATCTTAAAGGTCACTTCCAACCAAAACAATTCTGTGATTACTTCATGACAGGAGCTCTGCACCTTAAATTGTCCAGGGGATGAGAATCAAATTCCTTACCATCTTCATAACTGCAACTTAGACATCTTTCCTGGCCTGAAAATCTTCACTGTAGCATCAAGAACAAGAGTGAAGAGAACACAGCAAAAACACTTTTCTGTTCACTTCAGTTCTCTCTCATTATCACCCAGCATCCTAAATAGTCTCTCTCCAGCTTTCTTAAGGGGGCCTACAAGGAAGCCGGGGAGGGACTTTGTAGGATGTTGGGTAGTCGTAGGACTGGGGGGAATGGGTCAAAACTAGAGGTGGGGAGATTCAGATGAGACGTTAGGAAGAAGTTCGTCTCCAGGAGGGTGGGGAGACACTGGCACAGGTTGCCCAGAGAGGTGCTGGAAGCCCCATCCCTGGACATTTTGAAGGCCGGGCTGGATGGGGCTGTGAGCACCCTGCTCTAGTGGGAGGTGTCCCTGCCCATGGCAGGGGGGTTGGAGCTAGATGATCTTTAAGGTCCCTTCCAACCTTGACAATTCTATGCTTATCCTGTTACTGCAGCTCCACGTTTGGTGCTTCATTTTTAACCTCCAGACAGACAACCTCCTGTCTCTTCCTGTAAAGAGCTGATGACATGAAGGAGGTCTATTGCTCTAATGACTTGCAGGAAAAAAT
Organism: Brachypteracias leptosomus; assembly: GCA_013401335.1. Taxonomy (NCBI): domain Eukaryota; kingdom Metazoa; phylum Chordata; class Aves; order Coraciiformes; family Brachypteraciidae; genus Brachypteracias; species Brachypteracias leptosomus. The sequence goes on from VYZX01005075.1 coordinate 216,974, forward strand.
GACTGCACGTGCCCTTACTACCCAATTTGTATTATGCCTCTTGTCTATGAGCTTGATCAGTTCTTTCATCTACAAGCTTGTTTAAAGTGCTCTTATCTCTTCCTCTCCAGTTTTGGTTTGGTTTTAATTCTGCTTTAGTAACATGGTCAAAGATGTCTCCTCACAAAAAGCTTAGCAAGTGTTTTTCTGCAAGGCCATGAGGTGTTCAGCCTCTTAATCATGTCCATTCATTTGAAGAAAAACCAGGGGTGTGGTTATTCCTGGGCATGACGTGTACTGTTGCTACACACAGAGATGGAGCTTCTCCATAGATTTAGAGTGGATATTAGAAGAAAGTTCTTTAATCTGAGGGTGATAGATCAGTGGCATGGGCTGCCCAGAGAGGTGGTGGAGGCCCCAGCTCTGGACTCATTCAAGGTCAGGCTTGATGGGGCTCTGAGCAGCCTGACCTAGGTAGAGATGTCCCTACTTGTGTAGGGAGGTTCGACAAGACCTCTAGAGGTCCCTTCCAGCCTAAAACATTCTATGATTCTCTATTAATGGACAGCACATCTTAAAGTATTTGTCCCAGATATAATTATATGTATAATTACCATAAATTTGTTACAATGCAAAATAAATGGGACTCTCTTCAACATCTCAGCAAATGACACCTTTTTCTTCACATGCACACAGGGACGGTCACATGTTGACCACCAAGCATCAGAGAGGAGCGATGACTTCTGGGTGAGGGCAGCACCTTCTCTTTTACTGCAAAAAGATCTTTCCTTGGGGCATAGACTTCTCCCAAATGTGGAGGGTCACATCACACTGGGGCTAGAGACCATGCCAGGTGAATTTAACAGCAGAGCCACGTATTGTGCTTTCAGGAACATGGTACCTCATCACCCTAGGCTGTAGGACAGCAAGATGATGACACTATTTCAAGTGGAAACACACAGTCACCAGTAGCTGACTTGTGGCATGCAAACCCCAAAGCCCAAGGCAACTTATTCAGCACACAGACCTTCTCAAGTACATAATAACTATGACTAAACATGTCAGCAGTGCCACAATAAGGTCTGCATCAAGAACACCACCAACAGGGCAGCCAGGACGACGAGAAATATGTACTTGTCACAAGCTCTAATTCAGGATATCTGCTTACTAACAAGGTGTGCAAGCAGCTATAAAAAAAAAACCACAAAAAACAAACAAAAAAAGCAGAGCAGGGATGGGGTGAGGAGGAAATAGAAAACCAAAAATACTCAAGACACAGGTGGAAGACAGAGAGATAACCCTACTTGGGTGCTGCTCTGCCAGATTAGCTCTCAAGGAAACCTCTAGAGTATTTTCTAGTGCTGGTCTGCCAGACAAGATGATGACCATGGAGCTACACAGTTATATCCACCTCCAATCCTCCCAGGGAAAGGCCTGATGCCGTCCCTAAAAAATTATTTTCAACAGTGCTTTGCAAAGAGAAAGGTCAGGGAAGAAGCAGGAGGAACATGAACACAAACACACCAGCTCCATTTTAATTTGGACACTCGAGTTCAGATGTAAAGGAAGAGCAGAACAGGGTTTTCTTTCACCATCCCAGAGCCAGCAGCCTAATCCCTTATCTGGAGACAGGTTACAGATGTCCTGAAATGGAGGGACGCGTCCCACATGCCTCAGATGGGGCACCTGTCAGGAAGGATTCTGTTGATGAGTTTGAGGTGCTTGCTCTAATTATCTCATCACAGTGACACTCACCGTGCAATGCAATCAGCTCCCAGCTAATTGTAGAATATCCCCAATGAATTGGATAACAACACAGAAGCCATGTCAGCCAGAGTGGTTCCATTCAAGCCCTCAGGCAGCACAAGCCCACTCACCTCTGAGCAGCTCAGGAGCAAGGAAGAGACAGAGGCTGGAAAGGTCTCCGGTGGGAAGGGCAGAGCTATGGCCAAGCTCAATGGGTGCTGTGTCACCAAGACAAGGGTACAAGAGGGAGGCTTCCCAGAAGCTCAATGGGTGCTGTGTCACCAAGACAAGGGTGCAAGAGGGAGGCTTCCCAGGCACACACATTTTGCTGGGGAGCTGATTGACTCCCCACTCCCTGCACCCACTCATGATTCCTGCTCACAGGCACTGCTGGTAGACACTCAACTCCACCTCTGATGGGGGCAACTCCCCAAAACAGCAGCAGTTCAGAGGCAGCAGCAGTTTTCCGTGGAGATCTTACCAAAAAGCAAAGAGAATGAAACCTGAATGACTGTCCCTGTTACCCTGCTTGTCCTGGGAACACTTGGCAATCCCAGCAGACAGGTCCCTAAGCCTTGCACTTTGTCATCAGTGTCACAGCTCCTCAGATCCCGGCAAGTAAATACACAGCTCCTCTGATGCCTGCTGCCAGTAATGCAGAAAGGGCACAAGGACGAGGCAGGTTCTTCTATTACAGCCTTTATACAGTAAGTCAAACTCACCCATGTGTCAGCTGCTGAAAATTCTGCACCTTTCCCCTTCCTGAGAGGATTTGTGGCTGTATATTCATTTCTCCATCAAGGCATCTTAAAACCTCATTGCTTCATTTTAGATGTAATGCATGTTTAAGTTTCCAACTGGAATTCACCACCCTCCATCCCCACTGCTGTGGTGTTTTATGGGGCAATTGCTTTGACATACAGCAGTGAAGAAGCAGCAGAAGTTTAGCACGCACAGCAAGACACTGAGATTTAGAAAGAATTAAAACTAAGAAAAGAAATTCTCCACAAGAAAGCTCCTTAGAGGAACACAATTGATTTTCCAGCCTTTCTACGAGTCGTTCAGACCAAGCATTTTAATTAATATTTATCCTACCTACTTAAATGCAATAATCTGTGCAATGTGCAAACTGCAGCCTTCAACAATTGATGGTGCTAATTCTCCCCACCACAGCATCTCCCTGTTCCAGGGGTGGAGTAAAACATAAAGAAGGGAACAGATCTATTTCTGCAACCTCTCACACGTGCTGCCGAAGCCACAACAGCTCTAACAACGTGCTCAAGCAGATAAACATCACAACGTGGGGAAGCTTCCCACATACAACACTGCTTGAAAGCACCAGTTTTGTCTTCCCCACCCTTGCAAGAAGAATTTGCTGTCAGCCCAACTCAACAACTATTTAAGTCGGTGCTTTGCAAACAGGGCACTGAAAAGAGCTCTGAAAAGATTCAGTTTGTGATGCTCCACAGCCAAGCCAAAGCTGTATCACCCTTGGAATTAAAGAGGTGGCAGGCTCCATCAAACCAGTTGTCCCCAGAGAGCGCTGGCAGCTGTCTGGTCATGGTGTGCTAACCACGGAAGACAGAAAAAGAAGTTATATTGCCACAGGAGAAGTTTCAGCAGAGAACGAGCTCATTAGGAACCCAAAATATTGACTCTGCTTTCACTGGGTGTAGGTCAAAACTGGGGAAGGAGGCAGGTTTCCACACAGACATGGGGGGCAGAGGAGTGTAACCACACTTGGTGCATCCAGGACCCCTCCAGGGTCCTGTAAGAGCTGGCAGAAGACACCAGAACAGCTATTTGCAGCAGCAATCCTCACCCCTTGCAGTGGCTGCAAAGAAAAAAGTCAACCCAGAGCAACAGGGGTCAGCTTGGGGTTGTTCAGCCTGGAGAAGAGAAGGCTCCAGGGAGACCTTATTGCAACCTTTCAGTACTTAAATGGAGGCTATCACAAAGATGAGGTCAGATTTTTTAGCAGGGCTTGTTGCAACAGGACAAGGGGTGATGGTTTTAAACCAAAAGAGGGGGGGATTTAGACTAGAGAGAAGGAAGAAAATTTTTGACACTGAGGGTGGTGAGACGCTGGCCCAGGTCACCCAGAGGTGGTCAATGCTCCACCCCTGGAAACATTCCAGGTGAGGTTGGATGGGGCTCTGTGCAACCTGCTCTAGTGGAAGATGTCCGTGCTGACTTCAGGGATGACCTTTAAAGGTCCCTTCCAACCCAAAACATTCTGATAATCTTTCAATTTTCTATGAAACAGGAATCAGCCAGAAGTGGCCCTTCAGCCACTCATTTGAGCTCCCTGCAGGAGAGAAACCAAAGAGGGAACAACCCTTTTAAGCAGCGTCCTGTGGGGCTGCAGGCTCCCAGGGACAGGACCACTGCTCTGCTCCATCAGCTCCTATGTCCCCATATGCATCAAGCTCCAAGGGACAGCAGCTCATAGCTCTAGGTTGCAGCACCTCATGGGCTGCTGAGGAGATTCATCCCATGAGGAGGAAATCTGCTCCTCTAACATTTCATACAACACTTGCTTTCTATCTCAGCCACACCAGCAATCTAAGCAGTGCTTGATGCTCATGGCAAGAGCCATCTCCACCACTGAGCTTCTACCTGGTAAAGATTTAGAGAATGAAGGGTTGAACTCCCCCATTGCCATGCAGCTTTGAGTGTTGCCTCTGTTTTGCAGCCAGCTCATCTTCAGGAAGGCCCCCTCTGACTCAAATTCAATCACCCTACACCAAGAGGTGGTCATCACTTAGAGGGAAGGAACAAAACCCACAAACCTTCTTCAAACTTCCAACTCCAGAGTGTTAGTAATGGAATAATCCTGATATGTATCATGGGGCCCTATTAAGATCATCATTTGCTGTCAGAAAGTCTTCAGGCAGTGTGCAGCCTGTTCTAAATATAGGTCCATTTAAAGCTTTTCAGGGAAAAAAAAAAAGAGGGGGGGGATTAAACTAACTTTGAATGAGGAACAGCATGAAGAGAGACCTACAGCAGCAGAGACAGACTCTACCAAAGTGATTTTTAAAAGCAAACCTTTGCACCTGCACACACTCCTTAGGGAGATTTTCAGTGGAAAGCTACATCTCCAAAGCTCTGCTGCATCTGGTGTTGCAACAGCACCAGTGATTCCTCCTCCCTCTTCTGGGAGATGCCCATCACCACATCCCTCCCCAGGAAGGAACCTGCCTTTGTTGGGTGCTCTGAAGATAACCAGCATCTCAGTGGGTTGTTCAGTTTGGGGTTGTTCAGCCTGGAGAAGAGAAGGCTCCAAGGAGGACTTATTGCAGCCTTTCAGTACTTGAAAAATGGGGACAGACTTTTTAGCAGGGTGTGCTGAGACAGGACAAGGGGTGATGGTTTTAAACTAAAAGAGAGAAGGTTTAGACTAGATGGAAGGAAGAAACTTTTTATACTGAAGGTGGTGAGACACTGGCCCAGGTCACCCAGAGAGGTGGTTGATGCCCCATCCCTGGAAACATTCCAGGTGAGGTTGGATGAAGCTCTGAGCAACCTGCTCAAACAGTTGAAGCTGTCCCTGCTCACTGCACAGAAGCTAGACTAGATGAGCTTTAAAAGGTCCCTTCCAACCCAAACTATTCCATGATTGTATGATTTTCAGGAAGCTACAGTCCCTGCTCTGAACTGCAGTGCTTCTTCAGAGCTGGGGCATGACCAAGGGATGTACAGCACATGTGCAGAAAGATTGAACACCACAGAGCAGCCCCTTCCACCCACAGCAAACACTTTTCTCTCCTTGGGTAGCTGCAAGAGCCACAAGTTCGGGTCTCCAGAGCCTTGCCCTCACTTTCTAGCACAGAACCAGCCTGGTGAACCAGCCCCACTGCAGCAAAAGAGTTTCTCACACTGCTGAAGATCATCAAGCCTGCTCTGACCTGCTGGTGCTGAAGGACAAGTCTCACATTCCAGACACAGAAGAAAGACTTCCCCATCACTGGTACCCTGCAAAGCCAGGGCCACCCTTGATTCCCTTCTGACCTGCAGGACCTCCCATCCCTTCAGAAGCAATGACTGTGCAGGGCAAGATACAGCACAGGCTGTGCTGGCTCATGGACGCTGCCATCTGGGCTCGGAGAAGCAGCCCACGTGGTCCTCAGTCCCACCAGCAGGCACAGTCTGTCCCAGCCCTTTGAAGAGGCTGGTGTCTGGGGGTGGAGAATTCCCACCAGTCTGCTCGAGCACGAGTAGTTGCAGGAGGAGAGCCCCAGCCATGAAGACTTCCATCCTTCTCAAAAACGCCAGCTCACTTCAGTATTTACTCCGGGGGATATTGTCACTTGTGCACATAATCCCCTTGGGAATCCCAGAACCTTGGCTTGTCAGGAATTCTCAAAGCAATAAATCCCTGGGGCTGGTTAATAAAATGCAGAAGTGCTTTTGATGGTGGGGCAAATGCCAGCGTGCCGTGGTGGGGTTTGTCTCTTTGTTCTCCTGGCAGAAGGGAAAATAAGGAGGCCCCATCCCTGGACTCATTCAAGGTCAGGCTTGATGGGGCTCTGAGCAGCCTGGCCTAGGTAGAGATGGCCCTGTTTGTGTAGGGAGGTTGGAGCAGATGACCTGGGGAGATCCCTTCCAGCCTGAAACATTCTGTGATTCTATAAACACACGATTCTCCTTCTCTCCTCTCTATGTCACTGATGGTGTCAGTCTTTTCCCCAACCTAAAATGAAGGTACAGAGGAGATGGTCTCTCTACATTGGGGTGCTGAGAACAACTCCTGCTCTTCTAATACCTGCTGAAGAGGAAGGTGTCACCTGCAGCACTAACTTCTTGAGGTATCCCAGGGGATAGCAAGCCTGGAGGGGAGTTCTCTTCATCTACATGGCATAAGACAGTCAATAGAACTACTCCAAAGTCCAAAGGCCACCTAGAGAAGGGTTTGCTCAAAGCCTGTGCTTCCACAAACAGCATGGGGATGAGCATCCTTTTGAGAACAGCCACTTAACTCTGTAAGCCAATTAAACTAAATCAAATAAAAAGCTAGCCTGACTCCAAAACAGTGACTTTAATCATGTTTAGTTTCTCAAATTAATCCAGATTAATTTCCACTGCAAACATAAGATACAGTATTCTTACGTCAATGTATTGCCCCAGCTAGTTAAAAGAAATAAATGAAAGCTTTATTAACATGTTAATGGTAAAGCTGGTTATTTTCTCACATCTACAGAACCATTTAAGCCTTTCCTGGGTGTAAGGCATTTGCAGACAGCCTCTAACTTAGACTCCAACCCATACCATACTAAACATCCACCCAAGTCAGAGACACTGGGTCCTTCCTCTGCATAAGGGATACTACAACCCCCTGCAACACTCCAGGCATGGGGAAGAGTGGCTGGAAAGTGCCTGGTGGAAAAGGACCTGGGGGTATTGGTTGACAACCAGCTGAAGATGAACCAGAGTGTGCCCAGGTGGCCAAGAAGGCCACCAGCATCCTGGCTTGGATCAGCACTAGTGTGGGCAGCAGGACTAGGACAAGGATCATCCCTCTGGACTCAGCACTGGGGAGGCCACACCTCAAATCCTGAGCTCAGTTTTTGGCCCCTCACTCCAAGAAGGACATTGAGATGCTGGAGCATGTCCAGAGAAAGGCAACAAAGCTGGTGAAGGGTCTAGAGCACAAGTCTTGTGAGGAGCAGCTGAGGGACCTGGGGTTGTTCAGCCTGGAGAAAAGGAGGCTCAGGGGAGACCTTCTCACTCAACTCCCTGAAAGGAGGTTGGAGCCAGGTAGGGATCAGTCTCTTCTCTCAAGGAAGAAGCAATAGGACAAGAGGAAACAGCCTCAAGTTGTGCCAGGGGAGGTTTAGGTTGGACACAAGGAAGAATTTATTCCCTGAAAGGGTTGTCAAGACGTGGCCCAGGCTGCCCAGGGCAGTGGTGGAGTCCCCATCCCTGGAGGGATTTAAAAGCCTTGTAGAGGCAGTGCTGAGGGTGGTTTAGTGGTGACCTGGCAGTGCTGGGTTAACCAGTTGGACTCAACATTAAAGTACTCTTCCAACCAAAACAATTCTACAATAAACAGCAGATGGTTATAGAATTATCAAACCAGCAGCCACTGTCCCAGCAGCCACTTCTCTCACCCATCCCTTGCAGGGGGCTGTTTTATTTTCCTTTTAATAATACATACACAACCTGAAATGAGCAGGCTTGCCTCCCTTCAGCTGTGAAGCTCACCTCAAGCAGAAGTGTAAGAAAAAATAACCAACCCATTCCACCCAACATCAAGCAGAAGTTCAGCAGCAGCCCAAGCCACCTACGATGCTGCAGGACAGACCTCCAGCAGGATTAGCGATGCTCTCTAGGGCTGCAGGAAAAGAGTCAGCTCCCAATTCTTCCAAGAGAGACAAACAATTCTAATTTGGAAGCTGCTTTTTTCACACAGTGGGGTTGGGTTTTTTTCCTCCTGCTTTTTTAGAAGTCTGTTTTGGGAGTAAATGAAAGCTTTGAGGCAGTGCTGAATCTTAATGGACCCTGCACGTGCACAGGCAGCTGCTCGCTGCCAGGCTGGAGCTGTGTAACTACAAAAGGGAGTTAAAACATCATTAAGTGCTTCTTTCTGCAGTTGAAACAACTGGCTCCACCCCTCAAAGAACATCCTCTCCATTGCCATCCATCTCCATAAAGGAGAATGAAGCCACTGGCTCAAAAATAAGGACAGGCGCTGAAGCACTGGCAGAGAAAACCTTCGGTGGCAGAGCCAGAACCAGAGTAACCCAGAGCTCAGTCCTGCTCCCTCGCTCCAGGAGAGTCATCACCAGCTGGATACCAGCCTTAGAAGAAGTGTTGTAGCCACATGTGCTGTACCCAGTCCAAGGAACAGCAATATAGAGTCTCCCAGGTGAGTCTTGGTGTGGAGCGAGGAAAATGCAGCTAGCACAGACCTTGGTTTTGGGCTGGTGGTGCAAAGCTCCCCAGAGAGCAATCAAAGCTGCCAAGCACAGGATGAAACCTATTTCCTCTTTAATGAGCTGCTCCATTCCCAAGAGCTCTCACACTTTTTCCCTGCATTAGCTGCACTAAAAAAAAACCACACCAAAAAACAACAGCTCCTGGAAGTAACCAAGGTCTTTCCAGGGTACAGGCATGGCAGGGGGGCTTGGGCAGGCCACCATACCTGCACCCTGAAGGATCCCCTTGCCTCCATCCCCTGTCCCGTGCAAGCTCAGCATTTCCACTCCTGGTTTTCTAGGGCAGCTGGAGCTACTTGTGCCTCAGCAGTGATTTGTAACACCACCACCAGCAGAGCTTCACAGGGCAGTGACCAACTGTTTGCCAAGTGCTTGGTTCTGCTCTGCAGCTCACACGGGTGTCTGTGCTGTCCTCAGCGTGCAGCATGGCTACAGAGGTGTGGGACAGGCTACTCAGGACACCAGTCAGCTCATAGGAAGGACGTGGGGCTCCCAGTTTTTTCCCCAGAGATGTTCTGGGATGCAGGTTCAGAAGCAGCCATCAAGGAAGCTCCAAGCTCACACTTCCCAGCTTCTTCCCCTGCTCCCAACATTGAAGGGAATGGCCAAGGCTCAACTTTAGTAAACAATATAAAGAAACCATCATGAGAGATGTTTTCTCCTACTTTCTTACAGACTAGAAAGAAAACAACCTTTCTGGAAACTCAGTAGCTGAGAGGGACTCTCCCAGCACACCACCTGAGCCCTGGACCCACTTTCCTCCCACCAAAACAACCACCCCAGGGAATTCAAGTTTGCAGCAATGAAGGTTTTACCTCTTTCAGTACTGACATCCTGACTTCTGTGATGATGGTTTACAGAGGGCAATTCCTTGATGTAAAGCCTGCTGCACATGCACCTCTGCACACCAGCCACCTAAGGACAGTATCTGGGATGCAGAAATCACCCCAGAGCTTCACAAAGGATGAAAGCACCATGGGAGTGACCTCAAGCAGCCCCAAGAAGCAGAAGACTTATATCAGCAGAGAGATATAACAGCAATGGACCTTGGCACAGCAAGGACCCTTCATGCTAATCTACACCTGTCAGAAACTACTGGGCTTCTTCCACTTTTCAAGAGCAATAGAAACTTCAAAGTCTGAGGCAAAGATATTAGATTGCAGAGCAGACCTTGGGTGAACTGAAGGAGGAAAGCCAAGGCAGGGCTCTGACCCCAAGGAGCCCTGCTACAACGGGTTGCAAAGTGAAGAGAAGTCCTCTGGAAATAGCTGACAGCAAGACAGACCTCTAAGGGACACCTTTTAAGTTAGACTGAGGTTAAGTGCTCATACAGGCAGAAAGATGCTGCTGGCTATGCAGCTATTTCTCAGCAGGGAGGTGGAGAAAGGAGAGGAGTGTGGGTGGAGGTCTCTGCAGGACACGTGGCCTTGTCCACACCTAAATCAAGCCAAACCTGACAGGGTTCAACTGAAAAGAAGAACATTTGTAGGTTTGTTTCTTGACATCATGGGACCACATGATGCTGCCCAGGACCTACCTGCCCCACAGCAGGATCCTTTTCACTTCAAAGATTTCTGGTAAGCATTTCCCATGGGGTCAGACTCTTTTCAGTGGTGCCCAGTGAGAGGACAAGGGGCAACAGGCACAAAGTTCCATCTGAACATGAGGAAAAACTTCTCTCCACACACAAGCCAAGTTTTCTAAGCAAACACAGTTATTTAAAGGAAGGACCAGGACAGATTTTTCTCCCCAAGAGCTCAGACAACTCCACCACCTTGGAACAGAAGTGCCCATGGCATCTGTCACTCATGAACTGTTTGCCAACTAACATACTCATGGCCATCATACAGGTACATATGATATACACTGATTTACCAGTGAAAAATAACCAAACATCTTAATTGAAAAAGTCTTCAGATGTGTAGAGCACACAGCCCAGAGAAAAGGAGGCTCAGGGGAGACTTTCTCATTCTCAACAACTCTCTGAAAGGAGGTTGGAGCCAGGTGGGGATCGGTCTCTTCTCCCCCAAAACAAACAATAAGACAAGAGAAAATGGCCTCAAGTTGTGCCAGGGGAGGTTTAAAGCAAAATGCCACCAAATCAGCCAGATGTAGGGAAGAGATTGGGTGACCTAAGCACAGTCTTCATGCTCAACACAAGTGTCAAAGGTTTGAGGAGCAAGATGCAGCTCAAGTTTGAAGCCCCCTGCAAGCATAAATGACACTAAGCTCTGAGCTGAGTTCCAGAGCTAGTATTGACAACATCCAATACATCCTTAGAGCAAGAGAGTCTAATATCACATTTTAAACCCCCCCAAAACATGAGATGACTATTTTTTGATACACAATAAAATTTACGAAATGCATAACAAAACCCATCCATCTTCATTTAAAAGTCATGGCTTTTGCCTTTTGTTAAATTTAATTGCTTCCCCTGTGGCTTTAAAATCAAGGGCAGATTCTATTAGAAGTAATTACTTTGCTGTGCAGCTGGCATAGCAGAGTTGCTTGATAAAGGTTAATCTACTAAGTGATGGCAGCTCCTAAATGAGGGTGATGATTTCCATTAATAACTTCATGGTAAGGATGATGCTGGAATTTAGGCACACATTGACATGATAGCCACAGAGACAGCTCCCAAGTGTCTTGTTTGCTCCTTGATCCAGAAGCCACTGCCCCAGCTAACCACTGTGTGAGGACATACAAGATGCTGTTACCCTGGGGTCTTGCTGCAGATGCCAAGGTACCAGCTGAGGACAGCCATGGACCATGTCCTGGTAGCTTGTTCATTGCCCACGTGGTTGCCACTCTGACTGGTTTGTAATCTGTGGGATTAGCACCTTGTTGCTGATCCAGTGTAGAAGCAGCATCCCCCACATGATGGAGTCACTCCAAGGCTTTTTGGGGTTTGTTTTTCCCCCCCCCATGGGAATAAGGCAAGTTTCTGCTGAAAGGAAAGCAGGAGACACTTAATAACCATGAGATGAGGTGGGACAAAATGCAGGGGGAAAAGGTGGATGCTTCCAAAAAATCTCTCACTTGTCTTTCTGTTCTTCCTCCCACTTCACCTCTTCCCCCTACAGATCAGCAGCCCAGAAAGGCAGCACATCCCAATGATGCAGCATTCTGAGGCCACTCACATCACACAAAGAACATAAGCAAGGCTAGAAGATCACAAAAATACACTTTTTTTCCTCTACTGCCAACTTTCAGCAGTTGGACAGTCTACTGGTGGATTCTGCCCCTTCTCCCACTGAGTGTCCTGCCATTCACTCCAGAATAACTCTGGTTTTAGCCACTGGCATTCAACCCAGGACACAACTGGGTAGCGTCCACTCTGCCAGTTATAGAGTAAGTCAAATCTTTGTGTTTTCTATGACCAGCTCCTGAAAACACTGGTTTGTTTGAGAAGAAAAGCTGTAAACACCTCATAGAAAGCTAGATTAGTACAGAGAAGTTTGACACCGTAAATCACAAATTACTCTGAAATCAGGAGTGCAAGCAAAAAGGTGAGAATTAGAAGCTTAACACGGCAGCTATTTTTAATATAATACTGAGAGTAACACCCTGCAAGTGACACACACACATGTTCTAGGAATAAAGTAAAAATACAGCCTTCTGCACACGCCTGCCCCTCGGTGAAGGGAGCTGCCATCTGCATGTTTAAAGGATTATTTTCCATGTGGGAGGCCAGAGATAGGGAAAAAAAAGTCTCAGAAACCTGCTAGCAAGTGCAGTCAAGAGGGCAGAGTGTCTCCTGTTTCAGCAAGCAGAGGTGGTCCACGTGGAATGGCTCTGGCAGGATGGTCTGACAGAGGGAATTGCTGGGTTTGTGGCCTTAGACCATTAATTCTTCACTCAGCAAAGGGCTGAGTGGGAGTCCAGATTTCCCTCTCTCCATCCCAGACAGCATTCATAGAACCATTTTAGTTGGAAGAGGCCTTTAACATCATCAAGTCCTACTGTTAACCCAGCACTAGGTCACCACTAAACCATGTCCCTCAGCACCACATCCCCATGGCTTTTCAATCCCTCCAGGGATGGGGACTCCACCACTGCCCTGGGCAGCCTCGTGACTTCTTGACAGCATCCTCATGTACCATGACTCAGGAAGAACAGGGACAGTGTCTCCAGCTCTCATTTACCCCCTGTCTAAAGCACATGTTCCTCCTGCTGGTCAAGCACATACCAAAGTTCTGGCTGCAATCCCTTTATTCCATGCAAAGGGGCAACTTCTAGGCCTCTCCTCCTCCCAAGTCAATATTTACCTTTTGACTCAAAATTACCTTCCTGTAAGCAGGTAACACCTTTGCATCTCTTTCAATGCAAACTGCACTTTTTTCACCCTATTAACCATTGTCATATAAAGTTTCATCTACCACAGCCTGGCCAAGTCCCTGTTTCAGGTAGTTCCCAGACAGGGCACTCAAGCTCCATTTTTTTCTTCCACTACTGGAGGATCACCACGATCATTTCTTACTGGCCCAGCTCCTTCAGCATTAAACAGCCCAGTTAGCAGCTCTGGGTGCAGCAGCAGATCTTGCTTCTCCTTCCTTGCTTGCTCCACATCACATACCTCTAAGCTCCCCCACTCAGCTCATGGACTTTGTGAAGCCCTTGTGCCCATCAAGGTCTCCTTAGCTCCTCTGCAGAAGCAAACCTCTCTGCCTTGCCCTCTTGCCCAAGACAAGGGATTGACCATGACTTGTACACTGGGGGTTTCAGTTTCCCTTTGTAGTTATGCCACAGCAATAAAAATCTCCTCAGGTCAGCTGCTAACAACCCATGGGTACAACTACATACAAATCAAATTCTGCTGAAAAGTCCTGGAAAGCTCAAATATTCCTGGTACTAGAAACAGCAAGCAGTTATTTATTCCTGCAGTTACAAGCAAGAGCTGAAAAAGGTGTTACATTGCTGCCAGCTTAGCTACACATTCAAAAATAAATCTGTTTTCTTGGTGGTGCTGGTGAGAGAGCACACAAGTCACCAAGGAAAGCCAAATCAGAATGGAAAGATGCTGAGGAAAAGATATTTATTCAGCCTGTGGCTGTCAGAAGGGTCTATTCTGATTAAGGGCTGCACTATTGCCCATGGGACACCTGGGAAACATGAGTAGCCTTGTCTACAACAGGCAGAGGCACTTGAAAAAGCACAGATGCTCTTCACCATGGGTTGGGTAAAGAAGCCAGGCAGCAACAGCTTGCTTTTAGTGCATGTGGGATACCCACGCATGAATAGGATATCCCCCTACCCATGGCAGGGGGGTTGGAATTAGATGATCTCTAAGGTCCCGTTCTATGAAATTCTGCTTCTGCAATTCACAGAAGCAGCTGAGAGACCCGGGATTGTTGACAGTCTCTTCTCCCAAGGAAGAATCATAGAATGCCAGGTTGGAAGGGACCTCAAGGATCATCTAGTCCAACCTTTAAAGATTTAAAAAAAAAAAAGTTTAAGAAGTGATAGGACAAGAAGAAATAGCTTCAACTTACATCAAGGGAAGGTTTAGGTTGGACATTAGGGAAACCCAGGGCAGTGGTGGAGTCCTCATGCCCGGAGGAGTTTAAAAGTCACGTAGATGTGGTGCTTGGGGACATGGTTTAGTGAGGACCTGGCAGTGCTGGGTTAATGGTTGGACTGGATGATCTTAAAGATCTTTTCCAACCTATTCTATGACTCTAAGACACAGCAGCACTTGCTAGCAGCAAAGGGCAGGGGCTGTGTCTGGGCTCCTGATGAGCAGCTGGCTGTTTAATTATATGAGGGAACAAGCAGCAATTTCACCAGAGCCCTTGAGTTTAATTGAGCCTTCACTAGATAAATGAAACAGTGGCAACTGTCCTGCCCTGGTGCCACTGCTCTCACTTGCTGCTCCAGGGAAAAGAGGAGGACATTTCCAGATTAGGAAGAAGTTCTTCCCCATGAGGGTGGGGAGACACTGGCACAGGTTGCCCAGAGAGGTGCTGGAAGCGCCATCCCTGGAAACTTTTAAGGCCAGGCTGGATGGGGCTGTGAGCAACCTGCTCTAGTGGGAGGTGTCCCTGCCCATGGCAGGGGGGTTGGAGCTAGATGATCTTTGTGGTCCCTTCCAACCCTGACAATTCTATGATTCTATGGAAAGGATCAGGCTTCATTGCACTGCTCAGCCATCAAAGCAATCCCTGGGGCAGGATCAGGTTGAAGACAAGGCAGAACAGCCAGGATGGATTTACAGGCTGCCTCAGATTGCAATCTCTGGCAAGAGAAGAGGCATTTAAGGCAGTGCTTTAATGTGGCCAGTTGTAGGGATAACAGCCACTATCAGCCCGGACATGAGTATATCCTGCTCTTCCACCCAAGGTTTGGAGTTGTTGAAGGGGGGGTGTGGTTTGTTTTCTCTCTTTCTTTCCATAGCATTATTGCTAAGAACTTTTGAACCTGGACTTAAAGTGGAGGGAAAACAGTGATCCATAAGAGGCAGGAAGAAAGCAGGAGCTTAATTGTTGCTGGCAAACAAAAGAGCCAGGGCAAAGGCAGAGATCAATCTCTACTGTGCATTTCAGCTGGCTGCAGCAGCAGGCAGGAGATGAGCATGTGGCCAGTGAAGGCCAATGGAGCAGAAGCATTTTTCTGCAAGGCTTTAGCAGCTTTATAAAAATCAATGTAATCTTCTCAAGCTCTGCTGCACATTCAAGTCAAAAGGCAAAGCTCAGGACGACAGGAGAAAGAGGAAGATCAGTCAATGCAATGCTAGTAACTCCTGTAACACGGGTGAAAGCTTTCCAGAGGATGATGGGGTTGTGCTTCACTCTCTCCTCCTGCCCAGCTGGAAGCAGGAGTTTGAAAGACAAGCTGGAAGGAGCTGCAGATGTAGCTGGAGTTGAACAGAACCAAGCCAACGCTGCCATAACCTCTCATGCTGAGATAGCTTTGGGGAGGAGTGCTCTGAGATGGTGCCAGCTCAGCTGTACAGCTACCAAATACACTTGATTGGCACGTGGCAGAAACAAGCAGCAGCACTAGGGGTATATGGGTCAGTAAAAAAAAAGCTGCCATAAACAGGCTTCAGCCTAGAAACACGTGTCCTTCTGCAAGGTTGGGGTGGGAACTCACCCTGGTGTCATGCTGCCAAAACTGGGAACTGAAGCACCCTGGTTTTCTTCTCCCAGCAATGAATATACCAAAGAACTGGCTGGATCTTGCCCAAGCTTCATGCCTTAAAATATTTCAGACGTGGTCTCAAACTCTAGTTTCCTCTAAAGGTGGAAGATTTATGGGAGGCTCAAACCTGAAGAGCTGTTATATTCCCAAAGGACTCTGATGTTAAAAGCTTTAACATAAAAGAGGAAAAAGAGGAGCTAAACCGGAATGTTTTGTTGCTTATTTTTATGGCCACTTTATCTTTAAAGCTCTTTGAAGGGCTATTAATGAAGAGCAATCCCTGGTACGAGTGGAACACTATTTCTTTGCACCATTTGCCATGCCCCATATATAGCTCATCCCAGTGTTCCCTTGTGCAGCCAGGCTTGGAGAATGGCTGTGCCTTGCAATACAGTTGGGGACCATGTAACACCACCTCCACACCCCACCAAAATCAACAAATAGAAGCCTTCCTACACAACCTTCCTAGTGAGAAGGGAATGATCTTGGTCAAGCATCTGCTGCTGCCCTCTGGCTACACTGGAGATGATAAAATGGTTTGGGTTGGAAGGGACCTTTCAAGGTCCACTACTCCACCTCCCCATAGTGAGCAGGGACAGCTTCAACTAGAGCAAGTTGCTCAGAGCCCTGTCCAAGATTAAGTAGGGACTGACTTTAATGCAGGAATAGACCCCAAAACAGGCAATGCTGGGCACACGGTCTCCACATGAGCTTTAACACTCCCTGTTTATAGATACACTGCTACGCATGTTAAACCCTCTCTGTTTCTACAGCCTGAAGAAAATTCCACCACCAAGACAACACATAGTCACAAAGATCTCCTTGGCTAACGGACAGGCTGGAGACTTCCAGAGTCACACGCAGATTTCCAGGGCTGCATCTCTAGGATCCTGCTCTAGCAGGGGGGTTGGACAAGATGATCTGCAGAGATCCCCTCCAACCCCTCCCACCCTGATTCTGTGATCTTCAGCAAAGCCCTGCAGATGCACAACTTTTGTGCTGCCAGCTCTCTCCTTCCTCAGCCCAACACCAAACTCAGCAACATCCCCTCGCCTTTTATTCTTCATCTGTTTGCTCTTCTCCATCTCAAATCAGCCAAGAGGGAACACGCCACTGAGACAGAGCTCAGCAAGTGCCCCCAACAAGAACTCTTTCCAAACTGATCAGATTCTTGTTGCTTCTTTCTTCTATTACTTCTCTCCAACTGGTTCAGTTCCTGCTTCCTCCCAGACTGATTGGGTTCCTGGTTAATATCTCTCCAGCCTCACCCACCACCCCAACCACCATCACCTGGGGGCAGTTGGGGCCTCACACAGCTGGGCCAGGTTCTACATCAGGGGCTTTGGGGAACAAAACACGTTGCTGGGTTGTGACCCATCCATAGGTCAACTCCAACTCGGGGCCCACAGCCCAGGCCCCAGCACTTCAACAACCAGCACATCTGAGGTCACTCAGAAACATGAGTGTTGCAGCAACACATGCAGGTCCAACTGTGTCCTCCTCGACATGCCCCCAGTCATCAAAGGCTGACTAAAAACCAACTGGTGGTGTCCAAGAAAGAGGAAAGGAGTTCAGAGGGGAAACAAGTGCAAATACTTCAACAAACTACATCATTTCACACACAGAACAGCACTATTTGCTGACACAGGAATCCAGTTACAAAAATCTCCCTGAAAAAAAAAAAAGACAAACCATTTGCAGCCCAGTATTTCAGTCTCTCCACCAGAGCCCTGAGGTTGGACCTCACCAGGGAAGCATCAGCTAAAGAGGACACTTTAGTGTCCACCACATGAAAAAACCAACCAACCAGCAAACAAACCAAAACACACAATAACACAACAACTTTTCAGATCTCCAGCTAGAAAGAAAACATCAGATGGCCACACATCTTCTTCTTCAGTCTCTGGAAAAATCAAAATGAGAAAGAATACCTCCAGCCTCATGGCAGCCTGCAAAGGGGGATGCTCATGAATGTAAAGCCAGAATTTAGAGCTAACCCAAGAGCAGAACCTCTAATTTGTCACAGTTTTAATTGGTTTCAGTCCCAGCAGAAATACTTCAGTAAGCATGAACTCAACCTGGCAGCCACAGAGGGATAGCAAACAAGCACAGAGCAATCCTAGAGAGAGATCTTTAAACCACAAGGCTGAGCCTTGGACACTTGAATTGGTTTCTGTGGAAAAGCACTAATGAAATGTAATGGCTTCTTTACAGCCACAATAGGAGTGGTTGAATTTGAGCAACCTTCAGTGAAAAAACATACATAAACCAAACCTCTTTTTTAAGCTTTCTACTTGAAAAATGAGGCAGGGAGGAGAAGTTAAAAAGAAACTGGAAAAGAAGCCCCCTCCCTTTTTTTTTTTTTTTAATCAAAGGGTTTTTTCCTCCCTTGAGGCACCAGAAAGTAAAGATAATCATGAAAAAGCTGAATGAAGCAAAACTTTTGTGGAGGTTCACGTGTGGATTTGACCTAGATACAGTTAACTTTCTGGTGATTAATTTGTAGGTTATAATTTTATCCTAGAGTGCTCAAACTCTGGCTCTAAACCAAATTGGACAGAGTGTTGCATGAATCTCTTATACCCCTTGATAGCTCACTAGATATCCACGTATTTTAATTATTTGACACAGGCCACAATTCATTGTTTTCCCTTTGAATCCTGTGGGGGTTTTTTCATGCCCTGCAAACTGCATTACGAGTATAAAGGGCCCGAGATACTGAAGGAATATTAAACCCTTTGCCAACATGCAAAGAGCTGTGGGAGGCACTGGGTGCTTGTGCCCACACGGCACGTTCCTCTCCACCTCAAAGATTGTTTAAAGCTAAAAGAAGCAGATGAATAAGCATTTAAATATATATATATACACACATACAGGTGAAAAGGGATATTGCTTCTTGAGAACTTCAGATCTTTCTTATTTTGAAGGGGCAGCTTCTAGTCTGACACCCCTTTCCTATGCCACCTCAGATGCCTCCTACCCATGAGAAGGTGGATTCTGGGGGTCTTTGTCCTGGTCTGCCCCACCTCAGCTCACTGGTAAATGGAAGGTACAGCATTTAAGTGACCACATATGTCTTCATGACATCAGCTGGCATGTGTGCCCACACGGGGCACGTCCCAGCACCTGAGGTTATTTGGCTTCTCATGCAGCTACACAACATTGCATAGGCAGCTTCTTCCATCAACAGGCCAAAGATAAACATTTGCAGTAGACACAGTAGAGAAGTAGTGAATTAGTTTTTAATATACGTCTAAGGAGGCTCAATTTTTCTAATAATTTCCTACAAGACACAGTGTCCAAGATCTGAAAGCAAGGAAAATCCTCTGCCCCTCCTGACAGGTCCCTGGGTGATGGGTTCTCACCACACTCAAGGCGACCAACCCACACAATTAGATGAAAAATAATAAATTCCAGCATCTCTGCCAGAGCAGCCCTAATCTGAAGGCTGGTTTGAAGATTAAAAATGCTGCTCTAGCTTGACAGATGTGAGCATGTAATCACATTGTGATTCTTAACCCTGCTTAAGCTGGCTGTTGACATTCCCTTCATTTTCACCAATTAAACCTTCCCAGCTCACCTTTGTCCCATGATTCTTCTCCTGCTCACCTGAGCAGCCAGGGCTAATTTATAACACTCTGCAGGTTTCAACAAAGCAATTAATCTGTTGATGCCAGCCCAAATAATCAGGAGAGCAAAAGGCTGGACAGCCCCGTGTTAGACTCAGGCAGTAAATCACCAGCCCCACTGCTCGTCCTCCCAACACACCCACATCACTGAACCTGTCAGCAAGGAAACAACCCTCTGCCAAAGCACTGTCTGCAAGGGGGTCTGCCTCAACACCTCACTTCTTTTTAGGACTTTTTAGGGTGTCAGGTAGTGGTAGGACTGGGGGGAATGAGGCAAAACTAGAGGTGGGGAGCTTCAGATTAGATGTTAGGAAGAAGTTCTTCACCATGAGGGTGGGGAGACACTGGCACAGGTTGCCCAGAGAGGTGCTGGAAGCCTCATCCCTGGAAATTCTTAAGGCCAGGCTGGATGGGGCTGTGAGCAACCTGCTCTAGTGGGAGGTGTCCCTGCCATGGCAGAGAGGTTGGAACTAGATGACCTTTAAGGTTCCTTCCAACCCTGATGATTCTATGATTCTCAACTGCTTATAATGCTTCTCAATATCTAAAGGATGGGGGTCAAGAGGATGGGGCCAGGCTCTTTTCAGTGGCGTCCAGTGACAGGACAAGGGGCAATGGGCACAAACTGGATTTTATCTGAACATGAGGAAAAAATTCTGTCCTGCAAGGGTGCCAGAGCCTGGACCAAGTTGCCCAGAGAGATTGTGGAGTCTCCTTCTCTAGAGAGATTCCAAACCCTCCTGGCTGTGATCCTGGGCAACCTGCTCTGGGTGACCATGTTGGATGAGATGATCTCTAGAGGTACCTTCCAACCTCCATCATGCTGGGATTCTGGCAGCCTTAAATTTTACAAAGTTCAAGGTTTTCCTTACTAGCCCAGCCACTCGCTCAGCAGATTCTGACTCCAGCATAAGAAGTGATATTTCCTTCTCTATGCCATCTGCTGCCCTGCTTGGCTTCCTCCATAGCCTGGTATTTCTGTGGCTATCTCCCCAAAGGCTTTTATGGGGAAGGTTCTTCAAAAGTACTTCTCATGGGGAAGGTTCTTCAGAAGTACTTTCCCTCTTTCCATGAGGAGCTCAAAGCCTTTCTAACCCTCCTAGCCCACCACTTGCACTGCTATCTGTCTGAGAAAGATGTCTGCAGGCAAACCACAGCGAAAAGTCTGTAGATATTTCCTCCAGGAGGGAAGACAGGAGTGGTAGGGAGAACCTAATATCAAAGAAGACAATCAGCTCACATAGGCATGTTCATCCATTTCATGCTCTAGGTAGTCACCTGACAGAGATTTGCCTTACCCTACAGACAGCATTTTAGATATATTAGCATTTAGAATTGAGGAGAACATTTTTCTTCTCACTGCTTTGTGCTCAGAAGGCCAAAATCAACATATCCCTGAAAACAGACAGGGACAGGTCCTAAACAGCTGAAGAATATACTTTCCCCTTAGGCTATAAATGTCTAAATGACATTTGATTCTACTAATGGCAGACTCATTAGTATTTAGAAAAGCAAGTGTGGAATGCAAGCTTATTTTGAACAGAATAAGCACCGTGGTAGCCAAAGCTCATTAATTATGAATTTTATCAACTGCTCAGTGAAATTTGTTCTGCTAGCACAGTGTAATTGCCTGCAAAAGTGATGCTTTTGAACCAAGAAATACCACACTACAAAACAACCCCCAGCCTTCCTTTTACAGGAGATATCTCCTATTTGTTCCACAACAACGATGCTGGGAGAATCCTTATGGTATTTGAAGCATCTTATTAGAGCAATCATTGCAACGAGAAGTCCTGAAGGGCACAATCTGGGGAGCATGGAGCAGTGGAAGGAGCTTTGCTGGTTGCACAGATGTACAGCACACAGACACTGCAGAAAGCCAAGGTCCCAGCAGGCTGCCCAGCATGGGAATGCACTCCCAGACAGAGCTCTCCACCAACAAACTGGTCACCAAGCCTCCCCCAGTGTGAAGCAGAAGGGATGTTTGCTGCTGTTCTGCCACAGCTAGACTTGGATACAAGGACTAAATGCACCCTGGGGCCACGGGCAGTGAATCAGCCACAGCTCCAATGTAACATCACACTCACTCTTAAGACTCCTGTTTAAGCACTGAACTAACAGAAAACATCAACCCACAGCCCTGCAGGGAACAGGCAGCATTTAACAGGAGAATTATGTATAGACACTGATTTTAATCAGCAAACAAACCCTCTCTGCTTAATTTCATTTCGCATGCACAGAGGCACACACAGACTTACCTTTACAAAGGGAGACAGTGATGAAGAGAATCGTCCTCACCAGGAGAGCATCTTCACATGAGGTACTTTCTGAACACGCAACAAACATACAAGATCCCTGGGCAGTTTTATTTGAACAAGCTCCAAGTCAACCAGCACCCAGAAGTTCTGCACTGAGAGCTTAGTCCTTGCACAGAAACGACTAATGATGGCTTCTCACCCTTCCTCTTCACTCCTCACCCCCTCTGCTGTGTTTGCCCTTGCTTTAAATACCATTATCCCAAAGGAGCCCCACCTGTGACTGCAGGCTGAGCCCTGCCCTCTGATGAGTCCATTGAAGACACCCGGGACCTTCACAGAGGTCAGCACCAGGTCACCTGCACCCAGAACAAATCACAAAGGGACCAATAAAGGATCCATATGATGTATTTAAAGAGCAGCTTGTTGGGCTAAACTGAACTCCTTCCACCTCGGAAGCAATAAAGGATATGAAGTGTTGTCCCAGCAGGTGCTGGTGAATTAAAATAAACCTAGGTAACAGTGATGTGGGGGTCCTGGGGGAGTTGGCTGAGATCTTCATTGTCCACTGTGTTAACACCAGGAGAACTCTAAGTGGAAGGAAAGCTGATGTGGTAGCACCATTCAGATCAGGCAAGCAAGAGGATGACTTTTCACAGTTACATTTCTGTTAGAGACGCTGAGAACGTGCTGTGAGATTTGACCTAGAATCATGGAATGGTTTGGGATGGAAGGGACTTTTCAAGGTCACCTAGTCCAACCCCCAGGGACAGCTGCAACTAGAGCAGGTTGCTCAGAGCCCCATCCAACCTCACCTGGAATGTTTCCAAGGATGAGGCATTGACTACCTCTCTGGGCAACCTGAGACAGCGTCTCACCACCTTCTGTGTAAAACATTTCTTCCTTCTCTCTAGTCTAAATCGCTCCTTTTTTAGTTTAAAACCATCACCCCTTGTCCTGTCACAACAGGCCCTGCTAAAAAGTCCGTCCCCATCTTTCTTATAGCCTGAAAGGCTGCAATAAGGTCTCCCCAGAGCCTTGCCTCCTTTGTTACCCTGATGAAAGCATTAACAGAGCTGATTATTAGAGAGGCCTCAGTCAGGTATGTTAATGACTATGTAAAGAGTTTCTGCTAATCAGTTGTCAATGAACAATGATATTTCTAGGATCATTTCCAGGTGCAAAGCTGTTCAGGGGTAATTTCACCAATGGTGTGTATTACATTTCCTCCTAATCAAATTCCCAGTGATACTTTGATTGGGATGAAAGGAGATACAGCAGTATTACTCCAGCTGAAAGAGATCTGTTTGTCTTGTTAAGCAGAGCCCCTTCAAAGAAAAGACATTTAAATGGCATGAGATACCAGCCCCAAGGATGGACATTCTGCCCCAACAAGTGAGACAAATGCAGTGAGGACTCAAGTGTGAGCTGCCAGTGGAGTGTCACCGTGGAGCAGAACTATGGCAGCCCTTCCCTGGCAAGAGCAGGAGACAGAAAAGGTGCTAAACCCAGACAGATTCACAAAATACCACCAAGCTACAAATAACAGCAAGTTCAGCCTTGAAGGAGGTGCCTGAAGAATGGGCAGCCATCTGTGCTTGGCTCCCAGCACCCAGCCTGCCAAGGGCTGTGATTAACGCTCTCCGGACAGATCTTCTCCTGGCTGCTGTCAGCAGCACTGTCTGTTCCAGAGCCTGCCCATGGCACTAACAACAGATGTCCCTAGCAGCTCAAAAGCTTGCATGAAGCTCTGGGTCTGCATTTCCATTTCTATAGTGCAAGCTGGTGTAAGCTCCTGTATCACTGGGAGATACGGGAAAGGTGCATTTAAAAAAAAAATAAAAATTATAAATCCTCTTCCTAGTGTTTTAACATAGAAGTTAAAAATGTCCACTTGGCAGCTTCTCTACACTGGGGGAAAGCTCAGCAGAGTTACCACCAGGTGGGACACTGAAGAAAGCAGCAGAGAAAGGCAGCCACAGCTCGAGCCAAGCTGCCAACTTGAGGCAAGGATGTGACATGCATTGGATCCCTCCTCACAGACAGCTCTCAGCAATGCTCCTGCTGCTATTTTGGTAGGATTATAAAGGTTGTGCCTCTTGTTTCCCATCTCGGATTTCTTGGAGTTATTCCTCTAAGGTCCTGTACATCCCATTGGCATTGCTGCTGAAATACAGGAAAGATCCTGAAAAACCTCCCAGGATATAATTTTCTAATTACTAAGTGCTTTTGATTAGTGCTTTTCAATTTCCTGACCCATCACAGTATTTGTGGACAAATCCAGGCTGGATGACTTGCTCAAGCCCATATATGAAGTCAGGAATGGGTGGAATTAAGATTGAGCTGTGCTCTCTCCTTGCACTTTTCCAGCCACAATTTCACAACCCCCCCCAAAGAAATAAAAAAAGAGAACAAAGGAAAAAAACCAACCAACAACCAGACAGTTGAGTGGGAAATAAATAGTCCAGAAGCATGGCAATGGCTTATACATATTTGAAATACCTGACAGCTACAGGGTCTAAGAGGCATGAACAGGTCTCAGTGAGACCTTAGGGGAAGGCTCTCAGAGGAGCAATCATCACAGAAGCCTGACAACAAACACTCACATGGAACAGCCTCTACAAAGCCACTGATAGCTGTCAAGTCTGAAGGAAAGCAGCAGGAAAGCCAGGGGCAAGCTGGAGCTGATGGGGAAGTTGAGAGTTCCTGGAAAGCCTTTTGTTGTTGGGCAAAGTAATTATCTCACAGTGCAATTGGTTATTGCTGTTAATTAGTGAGTAGTGTGCTTAGTAAAGCTCTCATTTGAGTAGCAAGTCAGAGCATTAAATAATTTGGCAAGTGGAAAACCATCTCTAGCTTCATGCATTACAGAGAGGTCCTTCTCCAGGCACACAGGTTAGTCTCACCCCACCTTGGTCTTCAGGACATGGTATCATTTTGGTGCTCAATTAATTTGAAAGGACATAAATAGTGCCAAGGATGGTGAGTTTTGCTCTTTCCTTAGCAATGCCTCTTAGAAACCTGCTGCAAACCAAATCAAAACCCTGGTTACTGTCTGCCCAAAGCCCCACAGGACACACAAAACAACTTCCCAAGGTACCACACTAGAAGACAACCAGAGGATGCAAAGGTCTCAGTATTGAAGGAAATGAAGGAAAGGATAAAGATGTCCCAAAATCTGGCTGAAAACTGTGGGAAAGTCTGTTGTTAGCCACATCATCTAGAGGCTTCTACTCAGAAAGTGCTTTTTGTAGATAGGAAAACATTGTGGATCATGAGTTGACTTTGTTCAATGCTCTTTGGGGATCTGTACCTTAAGCACACAACTCCCACTGGTACTTATTACAGCCTACACAAGGTGACAAGGGCACCTCCTGCCTGCTTACCAAGCTCCTCGTGGAAAAACTGCTGACGTCTCAGGCAGCTTTTACAACCTTTCATGTAAAAGGAGCCTTATCATATCAAAGGTGACTTCAAGACTCCTTGGAGGCTGCTCAGCACTCGGGTCCTGCAGAATCCAAGCTCCCACACTTGCTCCTGCAAAGCAAGCTTTCAAAATTCCTGTCCACGTGCATTTTCTCACCTTGGCTGAAAAGTGAGAGGCAGCAAAGCTGACCCTGATTCTGGAGCTGCCACTCAAGTTGGAAGTGTAAAACTTTATGGTAGGGGTTTTTTTTCCCACTTTTCCATGACTTAGTGGAAAATCAGCATGCACCATATAACCCAGAATAGAGTTTACACATGACACCAAGTGGTTTGCTTTCAGAAAGGTGAAGGGGAATTGGGGCTGTGAATGTAATAGGATATTTGACAGTCACCCCTCAACACCAGTTCCAGATAAGGGTAATGACAGGTATTCCAGCTCAGCTTGACTCATTCTTCCCAGTCAGACACGAGCCAGGAATGTCAGCACAGGATGGGAACCAGCATCTCTACCACCACAACTGACTTGCAATCAGCAGTCCTCCCATCTCTTGGTTTATATACACAGAAACAAGTTTGGGTCTGCAGAGGTAAATTTTAACTGGTAAACAAACAGGTAATAAAAACATTACTGGAAACCCAGCTAATTAAAACCAGAATTACCAGGAACTGATGTATGCATGGTCACTCTCTGTATGATCTCAGCACTTCACAGAAAGGCTCCTGCCTGGAGGAGAGCAAACCTTGGCTAGGGGGTTTCCCAAGCTTCCCAACATAGCTGAAGTGTAGATGAAAGGGATGTTTTGTCCCATTCAACAGCCACTTGTATTGGCCTTGCCAGGATCCAAGTGAAGGCAAAGAGGGATGACTCAGATGTTGTGGGCTTGCTTGCTTTTTTAAGGATGCTACTGATTCATACTAGGAGATCAAAATTTATCTTGGGGCAGAAAAATTCTGAGGGTTGCTGAAGACTGACAACCTGTGTACTTGATAGCTCTAGTATTTCTTCATGGAGTCCAACTCTGACCCTGATATTTAGTGTAGTCACATCATTTTCAGGCTGCCCAGAGAGGTTGTGGAGTCTCCTTCTCTGGAGAGATTCCAAACCTGCCTGGATGTGATCCTGGGCAACCTGCTCTGGGTGACCCTGCTTTAGCAGGGGGGTTGGAAGAGATGGTAAGAACTAAATATTGGAGAAAGTGACTCCTAGCAGCCCTGGTTGGCAGTGCAGCAGTAGATGCCAACGTTCACACTGTTACAGTCTATCATTGATGGTTAAGGAAGGATGAAGGGAAGAGGTTCTTCTTCTCCACTTTTGACTCAAGCAATCAACAACATTTCCTCTTTCATGCAGAGAATGTTCAGCTTTAACTCTGATGAATGCAGAGAAAGTTAAAAATACACATTTAGGCTCATCTGCTTCTTAAATTTCTGAGTTGTGGGTCAAATTTGAGTGTCTGCTTAAGTCATGCCCAGGGTAATGAAACAAGAACCCTTTCTGGCTGGGCAGGAATGGCAACACTGCAGCAGCCCTTGTTCCTGCTGTGGAAAGGGCCCTGATTGCTCCAGGGGAGCAGCCTGGACCTTCATTCATATTTCCACCCCACGTCCTTGTATCGAGGTTAGGATCAAAGCCATTTTAAGGAGCTCCCACAGCTCCACCAGTCCGCCCCCTCTGCCTCCTTCCCAGCGCAGGTCTCACTTCCTAACAGGCTTCTTGTTGAACAAGCTGCTATTCCATTCAGCCTGAATAATTGAAAATCAGAGAACACAAACAGCAGCCACCACGCACACGTGAGGTAGGATACACACACTTCCAGCCTCTCTAGTTCAGCAAAGGCTCAGAAAATGAGGGGGGAGCTGTTCCTCAAACTATCACCTCGCTTCAACTCTCACCTGCTTCCCACCCCTGCTCAGCGAGCAGCTCCAGCCTTCTGCATTAATTGCAGCATCTCATTAGCTCAATTCTTTCTGCTTTTTAGCTGGATGCCAGTGATATGGAGTGTTCATATTTGGCATGGCTAAAGGGTGGGCTTTGTTTCCATTCTCCACATCCCTCCAGCTGCCGGTTTCACCGTCTCTCCACCCGCTCTGCCCTTACTGTCTGAACCTCAGGAGCCTCCAAGGGCACTGCCAATCCACAGCAGCTGTTACCATCCTCCTGACACATTAGCAGGGAGCAGTTTCCTACAGAAATCCTACGAAATCTCCTTCATCACAGCTGGTGCAAAGTGGAAGCGTCAAGTTTCCACACGGCAAGAAAAATAACACTGGAAGAGTGAAGGGTATTGAATCTGATATCGGCTCAGTCAGATAGTTTGAGGTCAAGATTAAACTAAAGCACCTCCAAAAATAGAAGGCTGGGTTTCAAAACAGCTCTCAGAAAGATTTTCCAAAGGGGGGAAAATTGTCAGAAAACAAGATCACAAATGGGCTTTATTGGTGGTGTTTTTCTGACTGGACACCTGCTGTTTCCTAGAAATAAGCCAGGAACCAGAAGAGTTGGAGGAATCTGCCTTACAGGAAGAAAAGTACCTACACATTCACATCAATAGACCAAATAAAGATGTTTACTGGGGATTTCAGAACAACCTAGATACATCAATAGCAACGCAGAACAATAGGGGATAACAAGGACAAGGGGAAACAGAGTGCTGTGTGCTTCTAAAGCTCATGGCCAGGTAGTCAAGGGCTTGGCTAAGAAATTCTCCTCTAAGATTGAGAAACCAGCTTACAAAGGAGATCCCAGGACAATAACAGATGAGAAAACCTGCATAAACAGGAGCTCAACATCCATTCCATAACAAAGGTCCTTTTTTATCACCTTCTGGCAGGCAGAAAGCATCTCAGGCTCTTTGAGGCAGATCTGCATCACTGTGTGGAGCCTGGCTATGAAATCTCCCCCTTCATTTTGCCCCCAGTGCTTCCCTGGTACCCTATCCCCCATTATTTCAGCAGTAGTACTGACAAACTGAGCACTCTGCTCTCATCCAGACCCCATAAGAAGTAATTTCATTTTTTTTTCTGCTATCTAATATGCTTTTCAGACCTTTGTGCAATATAAGATGCCTGGAGTGTGCATCTTGTATTGCACATATGGTTTATTTGCTCTGTGTGTTTTCTGATTTTAAATGAGGGCACTGTGGTTACTAAATAAGTTCACAAATCTTTTGGAAAAGGA
The DNA here is from genome assembly GCA_013401335.1 of Brachypteracias leptosomus. Classification (NCBI taxonomy): domain Eukaryota; kingdom Metazoa; phylum Chordata; class Aves; order Coraciiformes; family Brachypteraciidae; genus Brachypteracias; species Brachypteracias leptosomus. Next base: position 245,268 of record VYZX01005075.1, read on the forward strand.
ACCTCTGCCAGTTCTGACTGGCATCTTCAAAAAGCTCCTTCCAAACAAGGTCTACATTCAACATATTGTGCTCTTAAAACCCTTTTTCCTGAGAAAACGTGGCTGGTGGCTCAACAGGGAAAACAAAACCAGGAGGAGGGTAAAAAGGTTCTTTGCTCCAAACACCCAAGTGAAGAACTGGCAAGTTCCAGAGACTTGGAGCTTCTGTTCAATGAACCACCCAGCTCAACTCGGCACGATGTGACGTGGGGGCATTGAGCACAGATGATGAATTGGGCCCAGATTTTCCTGTTCTGGAACAAGATCTCAGCTGCCTGGGCTGGAGGAACAGCTCGTAGAGTGAAGGCCCACAAGCAGCTGGTACTGCTGTGGGAGCTGCCAGCAAAGAGGAGAAGTGGGAGGACCACAGACTTGAGCTTGCTAGAGCTACTCCAGCCTGGCTGAACTAGAAGCAGCCTATTTTTACCAGCATGGAAAGAATTCCTGCCCACCCCACAGGAAAATCAACCCTTGAGATCTACCCTCAACCCTGCTGACTGTAGATAGAAATTCAAAATCCTGAATGCAGCTATGCAAATACTAAAATAACCCAAACTTGAAGTGACAACCTATTAAAGTGTCTAATTCTCAGTGTTGTAAAGCATTTATTAAACACTCCATTGCAAGGCCAGCATGAACAGGGAAAAAGGAATTCTAAATAACTTGGTGATCTCACTACACCCTCAATTAGGACAGTTATCAATGGAGCCCCAAATATTTCACAAGAGAAGGTCAATGGTTTTTTCCTACACTGGACACAGAAATTCAGGCCCCAAGGACAAACTCATTTGCCTACAGTCCAGATTTGTGATCTCTCAGCCCATGTTCTGCACTGATGTAGCTGCTCCATTGCTTCTGCCCAGTACCAAGGAGATGCTGAGTGCAGAAAGGGCAATTGTAAGGGCACATTGACCAGATCAATAAAGCAACAGAGGCTGATGTGCACAAACATGGCTGAGAGGCCACCACTGAGATGGTGCAAGGGGGAATCTTGCATTGAAGCAATCAAGATTGGATCAGATTAGGTCCCTTGAGGGACCCTGAGGTCCCTTCCAACCTGGTATACTGTGATTATTGCAGATATGGCACATAGGGTGCAAGTGGCAAAGCACTTTAGCCACCACTGGACACAGCTGAACTCATTGGCAAAGCTGGTGGCACCTCTGGAATAACATATTTAAAGAATGGGCAACAAATGTCAGAGAGCAGTGAGGAAAACCCCAGGGCCAGAGAATAAGGAGGTGGAAGAGGTACAGCCCATGGAGAGACCACAGGGGAGCAGGTATTTCCCTGGAGACCATGGAGAGGACCACAGTGGAGCAGATGCCCACACTGCAGCCCATGGAGGACCCATGTCAGAGAAGCTGGATATCTCCTGAAGCTCATGGAGATCCCACATAGAGGCAAGTTTATACTGAAGGACAGCAGCCTGCAGGAAGGACTGATGCTGGAGCAAGGGAAAAGCATGAGAAGGAAGAAGTGGCAGAGAAGAGCTGCTGCAGGCTGACCACAACCATTCCCAATCCCTCAGGGAACAGGGGAGGTGGAGGAGTCAGGAATGGAGCACTCAAGTTGTACTTGGGAAAGGGGGGGTGAGGAGAACACGTTGTTCTAAATCTTGTCTTTGTTTCTCACTATCCAAATCTATTTTAATTGGCAATAAATTCATTTCCCCCTAAGGCAAGTCTGTTTTGCCCATGACAGTAACTGGTAAATGATCTCTTTTTCTTGACCTATGAGTTTTTCCATTTTATTTTCTCTCTCCCTGTTCTGCCAAGGAGGAGCAGCAAAAGAGCATCTGGGAGGACATCTGGCAGCTCACCAAGGTCAACCCACCACATGTGGAGAGCAAGTGACCTCTTGACCAGAAAACTGCTTTCAGAGGTAGACTTACATTGGGCTTGGAGATCAGTTTTTGTCTGTCCTCTCCCCTCCCCACGCCCTGCACATTATTTCACGTTGAGGTGAAAGCAATGACAGCTGATTTTTCAAGTCTCTGAGCTACTCTCCTGACATATGCACAATGCCTCTCACCTGGGAATGTGCAGGCAGCAGAACTGGCTTGTTCACTGCCACTTTCAGGGGAGCAGTCATCACCACCCTTCACTCAAACCAAGAGAAGACAAGGTGCAGCATGCTGCACTGAACACACCTTTCACTTGGGGGGGAAAAAAAAGTATATGGTTACTGTGAGAGCGAGCAGCTGATGAAACCACCCTGTCAATCTCTCCCAGCATGCCAGTTTATTATGTTCTGCACCTTTTTCTTCTTATACCCTGTGGTTTTTTTAAAAAAGGGGGTGTTTCATCCTTCACTGTACTCAAAGAAGCCTCAAATCACAAGTACAGCCTGGCTTCTGGATCCAAATTCAGTGACTGCCAAGATTCCCGATGGCCTGAGATGTACATTTCATAACCAGCAGAACAAAGTAAGGACAGGCAGGGAATCATAGAATGGTTTGAGTTGGAAAGGACCTTAAAGACCATCTAGTTCCAGTGCCCCAGCCATGGCAGGGACACCTCCTGCTAGACCAGGTTGCCCAAAGCCCCATCCAACCTAGAGCAGCTGAGTGCTCCCCTCTCTATTCCCAGCATCCCAGTGGTAGAAGCCAGGGGATGGTGGTAGGGGAGTCTGAGAACAAGAAATTGGGCTAGGACATTACTCCTAAGGCTTCCCAGCTCCAAAGACCTTGCAGGAAAGCAGTCCTGTAGGAAAATAAGAAAGATGGCTTCCTTGTATCACAAAATCCCTACTGGTACCACCAAGGAACAGACCAGTGCACTTGGCTTCTGTACAGCTCTTTTCTGTCTCATGACAATGACACATCTCAGAGATCTTTGCTCTCAAGGGCTTTCCAGCCTACTCAGCAGCAAATGGTCTTGATGACATGACACTTGGTAGCTTTCCATGTCCCAAAGGTTTCAGTTGAAGGCAATTATCTGCTTATTCCAGCAAGGGACGTCTTTGCAGCTGCAAGGTCTGGCTTTCCTGAGGACCAAAGGAAGCCACACAACTCCTCTGCAGCATCAAGAGAGCATAGATGACATGGAGTGATCACATGGAGACCTCAGTTCTGCCTCCTTGTTTTAATCCCTTCATTTAAATAAAGATTTAGATTGTGTACGTGGAAATAAAACTTGACATTTGGATGCATGCCTCTTGATGTTCAGCCAAAAAGAGGCATAGATGCAGTGCTCCACTGGCATTTAACCACAGCACACCCCAAGTGCATGGCAGGAGTCAGAGTTTCCTCAGAGGCAAATCATTCTGGGTAATTGTTCACTAAAGTCCCAAAAAGTTTTGTAAAGGAGCCACCCAAACACCTTTGTTGTCAGCAGGAGTGAGAGAAGGGAACAGCTCTTGTGTAACACCTCAAGAGTTTCACAAGATGTCCTTATCTCCTGATGTCGATGCCTTGCAGAAGGTCACCCAAATTCACTGGCTCATGACTTTGTGCTCCTGACATCCACCTCAGCATTTAAACAGTGATGTCTCCCAGCCTAACAGCCCCATCCAAGCCTTTGACAGAGCATGCACCCCCCAAAACATGGGTTTGCTGTTAAGAAGAATCATGGAATGCTTTGGGTTGGAAAGGATCTCAAAGATCATCTAGTTCCAACCCCCCTGCCATGGGCAGGGACACCTCCCACTAGAGCAGGTTGCACAAGGTCCCATCCAACCTGACCTTGAGCACATCCAGTGATGCACGTACACATTTAGTCTCCAGCCATCCCAGCCAAACCAGAAGGTGCTGCAATTTCTGGGAGAGATGGCATCTTCCTGGAGCAGCTTTTGCTCTCAACAGGTTGAGGGAGGTCCTTCTCCCTCTCTACTCTGCCCTAGCGAGGTCACCTCTGGACTATTGTGCCCAGTTCTGGGCTCCCCAGTTCAAGAGAGACAAGGAACTACTGGAGAAAGTCCAGCTTGTAGCCACTTGTTAGGACACACCAGCCATGGAAAGCCAACCCATGTGTCTGCAGTTCTGGAAATAAAGAAGTCACCTGATGGGCCCAAAGAGACTGGTTCTTCAAGCTAACTCCTAATGAACAAGAGTTTGATTGGCAGCATTTTGCACTGTAAACATTTGGACCTGAGCAGCAGAGATGTATTTGTGTTTTTAACTGGCGAAAACCCCAAACCCTGGAGGGCACAGTTATGTCATTCCAAAGCCTGCAACTATTCATCTAATGGCAGATGCAACGAGTTCCCACAAGCCACTCTCCAACTTCTGCAACCCTCCCTCTCCAAGAAGCTGGCAGGGGGTGTAAACACAGATTGATCTCTTATTTAGACTGCACTGACACAACTATCAGCATGACAGATTAGCTGGTACTTGAACAACTCACACCAACATTCTGCTCCCCTCCAATAATTATCTGCCAGGAAAGAGCAGAATCAGATCTGAACCCCAAAGGTTGCTGCTGCCCCTAGACAGAAAGCCACTGGGAGCCTGGGAGACCCAATATTCCCAATATACCAAAAAAACCCAGGTGTGGAGTGGATGGCAGTGAAGGTAAGAGTCAACACCAGTGCATAAAATTAAACACCTTCTTTTTGAGCTGCCTAAACAGAGGCAGCATAGCTGTGCAGATGGTAAATCCTGATACCAAGTGATGCATCAACCCTCTGAACAGGGTAGTAGTGAGGGACATATTTTAGACTCTGCAGGGTGCAATGAAGCCAACATGAGGTTGCTGTGAGGGATCTACTCGCCTTCTGGGACATGCTGCTCTTGCACTCCTTCCTCTCCATCACTCACCCCCACATGGCTCCTCTCACTTTCTGTCTTTGGGATCCAAACAGTCCTGCAACCCTGTGCTAAGCTAATCAAACCATTCCATTAATCATTTATTTCATCAATCATTTCGAGCCCTTTCCCCAGGGCCACCCAGCCTTGCCTACAGCTGCCAAATCTCAGGCTCGTTTCATCTCTAACCTAGTTTCAGCACTGCCTTGTCTCCCTGCCTTTCATGTTCTCAGCTCACATTTTACTCACTTGCACGGGCTGTCCCTGAGCAGTGAGGAGCAGGGAGAAAAGAGGGGAGCCAGACTTTTATTGTTGTTTTTGCTAAACTCAATGCCTTGGAACCAGATGGTGCCTGACTTGTTTAATTCCACTCTCAAAGTGGACTGAAAAGAGCAAGTCACTTCAAACTGGGCAGCACTCCACGCCAGCAAGTATCTACAGGTCCCTAATAATTGCAGAGCATTTGTCCACTGTATCTTCATGTGATGGCACGTCCTGTGGTGACGTTAATTGGGATTAGTGCAAGGGAAACTGGCAGAGAGGGTTGGCCCATGCCAGGCTCAGCCACTCAGAACATCATTTCCCAACTCTGCAACCAGCAGTTGTGATGGGTTTTAACACATTAGGGGCCAGGGAGGTGTATTTTCAGGCCAGCAGCTGCACAGCAGTCAGAGCACACCCTGCACAGCAGGGACAGCAGGTAAGAGAGAAGATATCTGGAGAAGGACAAGAGAAAGTGCTTAACAAAACTTCCAGCTCAGCCCTTGCTGAACTCTGCCATATGTCATGGGCTGCTAAAGAGTGAAATTCCCACTCTTGGCAAATCACACATATGGGCAAAGAAAGTCTTCATGCCTCTCCAGTTGGGAACTGAAAAGCAGCTCTTCCCTGCAAACACAGATCTGTGGTTGGGTGCATTAAGAAAAGTGTGACCAGCAGATCGAGGGAGGTTCTCCTCTCCCTCTACTTTGCCCTAGGGAGGCCACCTCTGGACTATTGGGACCAGTTCTGGGCTCCCCAGTTCAAGAGAGACAAGGAACTACTGGAGAGAGTGCAGCAGAGGCAACAAAGATGCTGAGGGGACTGGAGCATCCCTGTGACTAGGGAAAGGCTGAGAGCCCTGGGGCTGTTTAGCCTGGAGAAGAAAAGACTGAGAGGGGATCTGATCAGTGCTGATCAACATCTAAAGGGCACAGGTTAAGAGGATGGGGCCAGATTCTTTTCATTTGTGCCCAGCAACAGGACAAGGGGCCCCAGGCACACACTGGAAACCAAGAAGTTCCACCTGAACAGGAGAAAAAAAACTTGGTTTCTGCGAGGGTGCCAAAGCCTGGAAGAGGCTGCCCAGAGAGGTTGTGGAGTCTCCTTCTCTGGAGAGATTCCAAACCTGCCTGGATGCAATCCTGGGCAACCTGCTCTATGTGAACCTGCTTTGGGAGAGGGCTTGGACCAGATAATCCCCAGAGGTACATTCCAGCCCCTACAATTCTATGTGATTCCATGTATGATCTACTCTGTTTCTCCTGTCTTGAAGGAAAGAGGAGACACAAGCATTACTTTTACAAATTGGTCCCAGTCTCTGACAGCTACTAGGTGAAACAAGCCCAATTTCTTCCCCCACTACACATACAGGGCTCTATAAAGGATGGTAGATCTGAAGAGTGCTCAGGGTTGGAAGAAAAACCACTAACCCCAGGTCTCAGAGATGCCTCATCCTTAAATGAATAGCCCATAGCATCAAGTACCTTAGACAAAGAGATGGTTTTAAAGCCCAGACCTGAGTCTTGCAGTTTCTCTGGTTGCTCAGGGCTGCACATTGCAGAGACCACACTCCAAGCTAGGCTCTTGGGCACATTGGAAGCCCCTGCAAGGCCAAGCCCAGAAGAATCATCAAAGTGTGGGTATGAATACAAAGCAGCTGGAGCCTTCTGCATCCCCAGCAGCATTCACATTCAAACCATGGCAGACTCCAGCCTTTTAGCATGTCCCTATGGAACTCCAGCCCTCTGCTCCAACTTGCTCTTCTCCAGCAGAGGAGAATGTCAATGGGTGACAGGCACAAGCACCACACTGAGTATCTCTGCTTTTCTTCATAGAGAGACCATGGAACATTCTCTATAAATCTTAAGTCCTCCTAAAAACAAGATATTTAGGGAAACTGGATTATTGGCAGCTTTTTGCAGTGATTTCAGCCAGTGAGGGACGAGACATTCAGGAGCATCAGGATGTAACCTATTGTGCAACAACAGACAGCAGCAAAATAGTAGCTTCATTATGAAACAGTCATAATGAACAGTCATTTTAAAGAAGATTCAGCCATGTAATCAGGGCAGAAGGCCAAGGCCTAATATCTCCACTTCAGGCTTTTGCTCCATCCTCCATCCTCTTTCAGTGAAAGAACTAAATCTGTGACACTCTTTAAACCACAGGCAAACAGCAACAGCACCCAAGCATTCCCTGCTGGCCTTTCCCACTCCAGGAGGGGCTTTGGCACCTAAGCTTTCTTGGCCAAAAGGTTGTGTTCTGGTCCACTGAACATATTGTGGATGCACAGATCTGCTGCTCCATTCCTTTGAAAGCCACAGGCTTCAAATGCTGCTCCTGCTCTTATAGAATGCTTCAGGCTGGAAGGCACCTCTAGAGGTCATCTGGTCCAACCTCCCTACACAAGTAGGGACATCTCTACCTAGGGCAGGTTGCTCAGAGCCCCACCAAGCCTGACCTTGAATGACTCCAGGGATGGGGCCTCCACCACCTCTCTGGGCAGCCCATTCCACTCATCTATCACCTTCATATTAAAGAATTTTTATCTAATATACAGTCTAAATCTCTCCTTTCTGACAGTCCTTCTCGAGGCAATAACCTCATCTATACAGAACATTTTCTTCCTGCTAGGAAAAATGGTGTGAGGCCCAGGTCACCTTTGGATACTGCCTGTTCCAGAAAATTCACCATCAGACCTCACAAAGCCTTTAAAAACATTTAGGAGCTCAATAAGCTCAAAATTCCATAGACAAGTGTTTATTTCTGTTCCTTCCAAGACTGTAAAAAGGTTGTAATTAATAAAACAACAGGTTTTAACCAGCTTAGAAAACCAAACAAGTCAAAAGCTCTTGCAATCAGTCCTAACATTTCCTATAGTCAGTGCTTCTTCTCCTCAAAATCCTCTGCAAGACCATTCCACCAAGCAAGAAAGGTATAGAAATATTCCTTAGTGGGTTCTTAGACCATCCCAGAGTTTTCTAGGGTTTTTTCCCCTCTAGATCTTACAAAGTCCCTGGCAAACCTGCTTAATGGAGGTTTCTCACCGTTGAACAAGACTGCCTTCAAACACAAAAGAACACTAATGACTTCGAAAACATGCACAGAAAAAGTTGCTCGACCTTTGCTGCCCCTTTCCACTAACCCACTTACTTTCCTGATCCATCCCAACCACTCCTGAGCTTTCCTCTGCAGAGCAGCAGGCAAGACTTCCCTGCATTGCTATATTCCAGGTATACTTTCAAGATAACTCCAGTTCTTATGCTTGGTGTGGACACGAGGCTTATTGTTTTAATTTCCAGGTTTAAATGTTTCTGGCTTCCATTCCCCTGCATAGTACCTCTTCTTGATGAAATTACAGGGGGTTTTGTTTCATTTAAATCAACAGCATTCAATCTGGGAGGCTGTTACATTTTTCTCCATTATTCATTCCAGATCAGGAGGCTCAGTCAGCAGCAGCACCTCCCCACTGCTCCAAAAAAGATTCTGTCTCCAAAAGCACATCAGATTGTTTTTAAGTTTTCATTAATCACGGGCTGTAACCCCTGGGATCCTGCCAGGCTCTGCACTCTTCCTGGTGGTCTCCTTTTTCAACTCCAAGTCTCACAGATAGCTAATTCTCTAAGCCAGTTTGGTCTCTGGAGGCCAAGGAGAAATCCCAATTTCCTTCTTGGGCTCTGTTTCTTGCAGCTGAACCTCCCCCTGACTTAATCTGCAATGAACATCTAGACCAGCTCCAGGAGCTTGACTTCATTGAAAGAGGTAAGAGCCATGTTTTGAGCTTCCCTCTGTAGCATGGTCTAACACTGGTTTCCTAGCTGCTGTCACAGAGAACATGCAATGCCCACAGACACATCATCACCACCTTTTCAGAAGCCATCACCACGTGGAGGATTGCCAAGCACACTCCTGGGCATTTCATGTTGCCTGGATTGAAGCTGGGGGAGAAATCAGCTGCTGGTCTTTGCAACAAGTGCCACATGCCTTGACAACTGGGGCAGATATGCACATGTGGAGCTGGCTTTGGTATCAGCTTGAAAAACAGGTAATATTTGGGAAGATGGGGAGGGGCACGTGTCTAGGTGATCTGTGATCAATGAGTCTGAAAGGTCCCCAGGCATTTTAGTGCTTGAGGAGTTAATCAGGATCAGAGCAATAAACCAACAGTAAAAGGAGATAAAAGTGTTCTCCTAAAGCTGCTAACATCACAGCCTGTTGGTAAAGGATCAACTCCTGCTTTGCTTTCTCCTCATGCTAGGAAAAGTGTTTCATTTGTCTGCTGCTGCTCAAGATTCAGACTTCCAGCTCAGTTGGGAAGCAGCAACAAAGTCAGGACTGGACTCCTAAGTGCTGCAAAGATTCTTGTTTCACCCAGAAAGTAACACAGGAACAGTATGAAGAAAATCCAAAGTAGGTGGGGAAAGCAATATTACATTCTGGGAAGAGAAGAACCAGCTAAGGCACATTCAACAAGTCACTCTACATAGTTCTTCCTCCCCTGAGAGGTGTTTTGAGCCACCCTTGACTGCCAAGCAAGGCATGTGAGAACATCATAAAGGAGAAAGAGCTTTCTCTGCTGGAGGAAGAAAACGACAAGAATGTGTCACCTTGGCCAAGATCAGCTGGGAGACCTTCTAGGGACATCACATGGCAGCTCTGACTGCTGACCCACCAAAGCCCACCAGCAACATGCACATATCCTCATGGAAGAAAACTAGTCTGAGGTTCCAGTGATCCACTGGTGGTTCTGCTTCCTGCAGAGCCCTCACTGCACTGTGGGGCAACAACTTGTCCTTGGAAGAGGGGTAAAAAAGAGGATTTTAGTGCCAGCAGCAAAGGAGAAACCACAGTGGCAGCTGTGAAGTGTCAGACAGCAGCAAATTTCTTGCTGGTTGTGCAAGCATTAATTAGTGCACCTCATCTTTAGAGCCATTATGATGCTAACATTAACCAGCTGCAGTGAATGAGCTGAGCTCTTGAATAAGAGAGATTGGAGCAGGGGTGAGGGGAACAAGTAGAAAACTTCAACAATAAAATTAAACACACCCCACAACCAGCATTTCTCTAGCTTTCCTCTTACCAAAGGCACCTTACAGTGAGGGAAGGCTGGGAAATTGGATTAAAAGCCATTTTGTCGTGCAGGAGAGAGAAAACTGTATTGTATCTAGGAGTAAAAAACAAAACCATCTTTGTGCCTGCAGCAGAACTTAAGCTCTGGGCTCCCACGTGCAGAACAAGCATTCTAACCTGGCCAGGATTTGTTCTCTCTGACATTTCTTCTCCTCCTCCCCTTTCTTTTCACCACTTATGGATCCTCCTGCCCCAAAGGTCATTTCATTGCACAGCAGGCCAGCAATCTGAAGGGAAAAAAAATCAGAATTATCAGAAAACTGGGATCCCACCTCCCCTGTGCCAGCCTTGCATTTATTCAATTCTGACACCTAGTGGGCATCCCCACCAGTGGGAAGCAGGAGCAGAGGTGGCCAGTCCTGCTCACAAACAGCCTTAGCAATGCTGGTGCTCAGCATGAGCTCCTAATTCTGCCATGAGGGATGTGCTCCACCCAGAGCACAGCTGGGGCTCCTTAAACCCTCCCTGTTGAACTTGCACTTGCAGGAGTACTCAAGGGTGGAAAATGCTCAGGTCCTGATCCCAGCATCTCCCTGCTCTGAATCAGGACACAGGCTTGGCAATCAGGGCCTATCCTTCATTTCAGAGAGATCATCCAGGGGTCAGCCCCGTTTGTCACCCACCTGAGATTAGGTTGCTGACAGTAGAGCGTATACCAGGAAATCTCCACATTCCTCCAGGATGAGCAATAACCTCCTAAGAGGGGCTAGGCTCCATCCAGCTTTCACTGGAGATTCTCTCTGAGAAATTTCAGAGAATTATGGAATGGTTTGAGTTGGAAGGGACCTTTAAAGCTCATCTAGTCCAACACCTGTGCAGGTAGCAGGGACATCTGCAACTAGAGCAGGTTGCTCAGAGCCCTGTCCAACCTCACTTGGAATGTTTTCAGGGATGGGGCATCGACCAACTCTCTGGGCAACCTGGGCCAGTGTCTCACCACCCTCGTCATAAAAAATGCCTCCTTTTCTCCAGGCTAAACAACCCCAGGTCCCTCAGCCACTCCTCACAAGGCTTGTGCTCTAGACCCTTCAGCTTTGTTGCCCTTCTCTGGACATGCTCCAGCCCCTCAATGTCCTTCTTGGAGTGAGGGGAACAAAAATGAACCCAGGATTCAAGGTGCAGCCTCCCGAGTGCTGAGTCCAGGGGGACTATCCCTGCCCTAGTCCTGCTGGCCACACTAGTGCTGATCCAAGCCAGGATGCTGGTGGCCTTCTTGGCCACCTGGGCACGCTCTGCTCATCTTCAGCCAGCAGTTGAGCAGAACCCCCAGGTCCTTTTCCACCAGGCAGTTTCCAGCCACTCCTCCCCAAGCCTGGAGCATTGCAGGGGGTTGTTGTGACCCAAGTGCAGGTCTGAGGTTTTGCTGAACCTCAGACCACTGGCCTCAGCCCATCAATCCACCCTGTCCAGATCCCTCTGTAGAGCCTCCTGACCCTCAAGCCAATGAACACACCTGCCCATTAAATATTTTTTGGTGCAGGAGGTCAAAAAAGGGCTTGATGATAAAGTTCTCCATTCATAGAGAGGCAGTTTTGGAGCCTGTCAGAGCACTTGGAGCCTGTGAGTCCAGAAGTGTGAGGACGTGGCTGAATATGAACAGAATCAGGACCCTGGTAGGATTGGAGGCTTCAGGCACAGCGAGGAGAGATTTGCTCTTGGATGCAGTTGTGGGATTTCAGAGCAAACTCTCAGACATGGGAGTTGGAAGGGAACATCTGTAGCAACCATCCTTGGTATGCTGGAGCAACAAGTGCTTGAGTCAGCGAGTTGAGACGACGAAAGCCTTGAGTAATGAGGACAAAGGAAATATTACTCCCTGGTGCCAGATAAACATCTGCACAGCAGATGCCACATCAGCTTCTAGGTGTGAAGGTATTTGCATACATGCAGCACAGAGCTTAAAGTGCCTGTAATACAGTTTGCTGGGGAAAAATAAAGAAGTGTTTTCTTGGCTTGTGATTAGCACATAGGTGTCCCAGGCACACTGGAGAGGGCTGGCCCTTCATGATGTCTATCATAGAATCACAGACTGGTTTGGGTTGGAAGGGACCTTTAAAGCTCATCTAATCCAACCCCCTGCAGCGAGCAGGGACATCTGCAACTGTCCAACCTCACCTGGACTGTTTCCAGGGGTGGGACATCGACCACCTCTCTGGGCAACCTGGGTCAGTGTCTCACCACTCCCATCATGAAAAATTTCTACCTACTATCTAGTTTAAATCCCCCCTCTTTGAGTTTAAAACCATCACCCCTTGTCCTGTCACAACAGGATCTGCTAAAAAATCCCTCCTCGTCTTTCTTCTAGGCTCCCTTTAAGGAGGGGAAGGCCATAAGAAGGTCTCCCTGGAGCCTTCTCTTCTCCAGGCTGAACAACCCCAACTCTCTCAGTCTGGCCTCACAGCAGAGGGGTTCCAGCCCTCAGATCATTGCTCCAACAGGTCCATGTCTCTCCTGTTCTCAGATGTTCTAAAACCCAGATGTTTCAGCCCATATACATGCTACAATGATGCCTGTAGATAAACTCCTGCCCTCATTCCCAAGGGACATGACTGCAAAGTCCTGCCCTCTCAGAAATCTTTGCTTGTGGGACACCCATGTTAGCAATGCTAACAGATGAGAAGACCTTTTCTATACAAGGATCACATCTGAGGTCAGAAGCAACCCCAGTTTTCATTCCTTAACAGTAGCAAGATTCTTTTAGCTCCAACAATAACTGTGAATGTACAAACTAGATGTCTACACACTGCCAGTGACAATGTCCCAGCAGTGTATCCCATGAGGGATGGAAATCACTGCGGGGACAGGTCCCTGCCACTGGACTTCTGTCTGCAGAGGGCAGAGAAGGGAAATTAATGATGCTGAAAGCAGCTTCCTGAAGGGAAGTGGTGCTCCACTCTTGTTTCCTTCCAGATGGTTCTTTCCCCAAACACACTTCACCTGAAAGAGCAAAGGACAAGCTCTGTTCATCATTCCAGCATCAGCTCTCCCACCCTTAGCTCAAAGACAAGCTCTCTACTTCACTTGAAAGATCCCCTATGAAGCTCAGTAGTCTCTTCTGTCTCTTTTCCCAGGCATACAGATTGGACACTTAAGATTGAGCTGGACAGGGTGCTGGATCATCTTGCTTTTGCCAAAAAAGTTTGGAACAGATGATCCTTGAGGTCCCTTCCAACCTGGTAGTCTATGATGCTATGGTAGCAAACAAGCTCCCCTCCTCTTCTGCCAATGCCTGCCATTACTCACACCCAGCAAAACACATCTGCTCTTAGGCCAAGGGGACTGTCTGTTGGGATCCAGGAAAAGCAAAAGTGAAATAAGGAAGAACACAAGCACAGCTGAAGCTGGCCCATGTGTCAATCCACCTCATCCCTTCTTAGAGGAACAGCCCAGGAAGTTCTCTTGCTCAGCCATGCCTTTGCCTAGGACATGTCTACACAAGATATTAAAAGGCCACAAGCACTTGAGCTCAGGAGTTTCAGAAAGCAGCTAAGCTCTTTCCACCAGCTTTTCAATGAAGAGTCATGGTTCTACCTAAAATCAGTACAGAGGTGTGAAGTCATCTCTATTAGGAAAAAGATGCTCATCAAAAATGACTAGACTGCAGCTGAGAAATAGATGATGCAAAGATGCTGGAGCTGTGCATTCACAACAAAGGAAGAAGTGAAGATGTCCCTGCTTATTGCAGGGGGTTTGGACTATATGACCTTTAAAGGTCCCTTCCAACCCAAACCAGCCTATGATTCTGTGAGTCTGTTGACAGAGGCAAAGTGAAACCACCATGAGAAAGGAAAACTCTTCTCTGCACCTTCCACTTCCTTCTATTCCCTGCTGCTGTTAAGGGTAATCACTGAGGGCTCCCCTGCCTGCCTGTTGCCATGTTTATTTGGTAAAAATCCCTACAAATCAGGTTACCTTGCTGCAATCAGGAGGGAAAATTAACTGAGAGTCAAACTGGACCAGAGAGTTGCTTTAGAGAGAAAAATCAGTTGATTTTGAAACATGGGCCAGTCACATAACAGATAAGGAGCCAACAATCAATTCTGCAGCCCCCATGACCACCACTTACCAAGAAAGACATCTGAGTATGAGGCAGTGCAGCAGGGAAACTGCAAACCAAGCCAGCTTGCTGTGTGCTGGGAGTGAACAGGGGTGGAAGCAGGTCCTACAACCCAGCAGATCCTTCTTCCTGAAGAAGACATAACACAATGTCTGCCAACATCCACACCATGATTGTCCATGCCATTTCTTTGGCACCAAGTGGCCCTGTTGTATTCCACCAGATATCCAACCAACGTGACAGTTTCTGTCAAAGAAATTCACCTGTTATTTTGATCCAGGTTGGCACAAAGCCATCAGGAGCATGCTGGCAAACACCTACCCAAATCTCCAGTTCTCAGGCAATGGCTACCTGCTCAGTCCTTGTAATCCTGCTGATCCTGCACTTGGACTTGGCAGTGTTTGGGTTGTGGCTGGACTCGATGATCTTCAAAGGCTTTTCAAACCCAAATGATTTCATGATCCAGGTGCCTGGGCGACCAACCCAGCACACAGGTGAACTTTGCTGTTACATGCAGAACATCTCTTCAGTACCTTCACCACATACAAGATGGATCCTGTAGGAACAGCTTGGGTTGCCTGTTGACAGATGACCTGCATATGTCCAGTGGGGTCACACCTGCACTAGGTGTGCACAGCAGCACTGCCCTAATACCAGCCTATACCACAACCATAACCAAAGAGCAAACTTGGTAAAGCCTTAGAAAACAAGCAAGGAAAACCCCCAAACTGTCACAGTAACCTTTCCCTTCCCAAAGGGCTGCAGGGTGAGCCCTGTTGCATGGAGTGGAGAGAAAGGGACCAGGAGAGGAGGCCATCAAAGGTCTGTCCTAACCTGGCCTTGTTCCCAAAGCCATCAGTACCGGACAATCACTGCCAGCAGCTTCCCTCAGCTCACCACATTAGTGGTCAAGTACCCATTAAAGCTAGATTGCTGATGGGCTAAAACTCAAGCCTTTGGATTTGTAACAAGACACCTTGTCCACGGCTGTTGCACCCCAGAGAAAAAAGGAATTAAGTGCCTTTATTAGTCTGAATGAATCAATAATTAGCCACAAGCATTACAGAAGAGTACAAGGCAAGCAGAGAACAAGGCAGAACAAACAGATGGAATAATGATCCTGTCAGCATCATTAGGAGATGGTACAACACATATTGGACACAGGTTATGCTGAGACAGTCCTCCCAGTGAGCTCCAACACATCAGAAAGTGGCTATGGATTGACAAGTGCCTGTGGTTAGCATCTCATGAGCTCCTCCAATGGCCTTTTGGCATGACAGCAGAAAGGGAGTTCAAGGCAAGTCTGTCACTTCATTACAGAAGAGTTTTTCACAAAAAAGGAATCAGGTTCTTGATCAGGAACCTGGCATCAGGTTCTTTCTTCCCATGCTGGATCTTAGAATCTTGATTCTTCTCATTCTTCAATCTACTTTAAAAAAAAAAAAAAAAAAGGGAGAGGAGGAGAAATGTCACAGCTCAAAATTTGTCTCATGCTTCCCAGAACTAACCAAACATCCATGGCCTCAGAAAAAATGTATTCAGCTCCACTGAGCTGCTTATTAATTTGTTTAGCATCAAAATCACACCATGAGGAATCTGTAAAAAGAAGCCTGCATATGCAAAACACTTCACATTTGCACAAATGTCATATCAATTGCTAATTAGTGTAAAGAAAAAAAAAAAAAAGAACCAGACTGCTAGAAAAATTAACAAGAGTGAAGTAAGTACCACGGGACACAAATCAACAGAGATTGCCAAGTCCCAGAAGCAGTGATGGTCAAGGGTACAAGCTGATGCATGGTCTTCTGAGAAATGTGCCTGAATTAAGAGCTGTGATATGCAGCAGAAATGTGAGATGTTTGAGAAATGTGAGATGTTTTTCTGAGGGACATGTGACTGCTGCTCCAGCAGTCTGTAGCCTACACTGTGTCTTCAGCAAGTTTGTCACCATGGCAACCTGAAATTTTGCTGTAAGACTATTTTGTTAGTAAAATTTTAGGGAGCAATTTGTGTCCACACATGTGGTGGTGATTGATGGAGTGAGGCTCCAAGAACACATTGTCCTAGAGCACCTGGGTCCTGCCCAGCCCTGGGCAGCCAAAGAATCAGGACCAGCCACTACACTCATCACTGGGGACCAAGTGACTAGAGAAGAAACAGGAACAAGTGGGAGGATGGGAAGAAAAATCTTCTCCCAGGAGTGCTCCAACACTGAACCTGGAGCCCAGAGTGGGTGAGGGATCCTTATCCTGGGATATTCAAACCTCAGCTATACACAGCCTCAAAAACCTGGCCCTGCTTTCAGACAGGGCTGGGCTTCCAAAGGTCCTTCCCAACCTGCCTGATCCTTTGACAAACTCATTCCCAGTGCTTGCAATACACAACATTGAGCAGTGGTCTGGAAGAGAGCTGAGAGCCCTTTCTGTTCCTCCAGTGAAGTCCTCTTGGTTTTTTCCAGGAATGAGATTAAGGGACCTGCAACCAGCCTTACAGACACCAAGTCTAAGGAATCATCCAAGCTCTGCATCCTCCAGAAGCAGGAACAATTTCCCAAGTGCAGCAGTAGGTCTAATCCTTCAAAACAGATCCAGAAGAGGTGGCCAAAGGGCAAGGAGAAGTCAGTGGTGTTAACAGAAGAGCAACAAGAGATTGTCTCAGTGATTCTCCTCCCTGCTGTAACACCTCTGCTCCATCCCTGCAACACGATCTGACCTGAGCATCAGGAAAGGTCCTGCCTGGGTCTGTTCCAAATTCAATCCTCCACCTCTGACCAGATGAAAGGATGCTATCCAGGTGGCACCAAGGACTTGGCTATCACAGAGGGACTCCAAGGCAGGAGGAACATACCCCAGCCTGACATTTCCTCCATGTTGCCTAAGCAATAAATTACTCCAGCTCTGGCTCTCAAAGCTGATCCGATACGGAGCTCATGCACTATGCAACAGATCCTATTCCCCAGGGATTTTCCTTCCCTCTGATGCTTTATATTTTTCCCCAGAAAGCAATAAGCTGCTTTCTGAGAACTGTAGAAAGTGGAGTGGGTGAATAGAGAAGAAAAACAACAAAGATAGAATACATGAAGCTATGAGAATACAAAATAGGACCTAAAATTAAGCAGCTTCTTAATGAGGACACTGGGGATAAAAGCTCTTCTTTCCATGCCCCAGGAGAGTTATGCACCCTGCCCTGTTATTATCTTTAGAGAAGACAGACAAATAAGCATCCATTTCACTCTGAAGGTCAGATCCTGGATTTCGTGGGTAGGAGAAGAGGCCAAATGTTGCCAGTTATTCTTCCATTGAAAAAAAACCCCTAATATTCAAGGCTGCCAGTCTATTCACTTCTTTTTCTGCAAGGTTGCTAATCAGCTTGTAACAACTGCCATCACCACACTGCTGCCAGCAGAGAGCTGTGCCAGGTGAGAACTCTGCCAGGGAGGCATTTGAAGAAAAATGTAGAACACCTGAGGAGGAAATCAGAGCCCCTTGACTTGATGCAGAAGGAATCTGATTGTTAAAAAAAAAACCCCAACACTTTTCTCGTGTGATTAATGGCACTAAGAGAAAATCAGCATTCACAACCTACACGTATATTGCAAGCAAGGGCTGGAGCTTTCTTCATTTTGCTGTTCAAGGAAATGAAACATGGCTGGTGAGGCTCCAGCTAGAAGTCATAGGTTAGACTCCACCCTGCACAAAAAAACTGCCTTAGGCAGTTGGTTTTGGAGGAGCAAGGCACTGGGACCTTTTTCTTCTGTTTTCTGGGGTTCAAGGTGGTGAGTGAGTTTGAGCCATTTTTTTAAGGTTCCTCTTTGCAATTTAGAGCCACAAAAACCATTCAGCAGATTCCAGCTTAATGGAACCCATCATTCCTGTACCTGTGCAGACTCAAAAATCACAGAATGTTTTAGGCTGGAAGGCACCCCTAGAGGTCATCTTGTCCAACCTCCCTACACCAGCAGGGACATCTCTACCTAGGTCAGGCTGCTCAGAGCCCCAGCAAGCCTGACCTTGAATGAGTCCAGGGATGGGGCCTCCACCACCTCTCTGGGCAGCCCATTCCAATGAACTCATCCAGCCTTTCATGTTGTGTGTGTGCTAAACACCAGAGTTCCTCCTTCAAAAGGGGACTGACTGCATCCCCAACGTGCCCTTTGCTGACACTGTGGCTCTGGAACAGCTCCAACAAGCTCTGCACATACCTGGCAGGCTGAGCAAACTAATGCCCTTCATGCTTGTTGCAGGTTAAGGTGGGTAACCAGTGATCAGCTGTGGTACAGCAGCTGCCCCTCCTGCTGTCACTCCCTGGTGTCCCTGAGCCATTTGTTGGCAAGGCTGGCAGGACATGTGAATTTTACAATCTCCCCAGTTCCGGAGATGCACTAGGAAATAAATCCAGAAAATCTGATTAAGACTTGTCACTGAAGTAAGCTCATTAATCATTGATGTGGTCCTTTCATATGCAGTTTGCTCACTCCTGCAGGCACCAGCAGACTGGTGGGGCTGAAAACTGCAGACTTGAAAAAGTTCTTCTTTATCTAACAACTGCACTGATTTATTCTTTTTTTCCTCTTGAATATTTAGCACGTTCTAATAAATAAAATAAAAGCCACAAAGCACCAGTGAGATCATTCAGCCTGGCTTCTTGCATAAAGTCAGGCAGAGGATTCCCCTGAAATAATTCCTGTAGCCAAGAAGATAAGAAGATCTAGTTGAGAAAATGTAAAATCCAGCGTGAAAAACTCTGTCAGCCACTTGCCTTAGCAATTTTTGCAGCAGTCAGTTACCCACACTGTTGGGTAAAAAAAAAAAAGAATCACATCTCATTTCTTACCTGGACTTGTCTAGCTCTGCCTGTCAACAACAGGTTCTTTGAGGAAGAGATTAAAGTCTCCTATTATTGAATTGCTCTTTCCCCAGCCTCCCCACCAAAATACTCTCAGCCAAGCTAAGCTGAGCTACTGCCATCCCAAAACCCAGCACATGCTTCCTATGCCCCACCAAACTCTTGTGACAACACCAGCCATGATCACACACGTGCCAAACACAGGAAAAGAAAGTTGTGAATGGCTCTTCCTAGCCTCAAACACATGAAATAATTTGGATCCGTGTGGCTCCAAATCAAACCCATGGTTGAAAGCATCTAACTCTGGATACAAGTGAAACTGAGAACTAAGGCTTCTCTCCTGACTTACAATAAGTCAAATCAATAAACCCAAGGATTTTGGAGGCATTTTGAAATTCTCCCTTAATCTCTTGATGTATCTACCCACGAGATGTCCAAAACCCAGGGCACTGCTATGAAACACAGCTCCATAAATGACACTTGCAACCTATCTTCAGAGCAAGCAGGAAGCATTAGAACTCAAACTGCAGAGGACTTCAAGAACCATAAATTTCTCCCCATTTGTTTCATGTTCCCTTTCAAGAAGATTTTACAGCTTGCTTCTGGTTGGGAGATTTGTTAGATAGAGGAACACAAAACATTTGTAATTACTGCTTAATGGGGATAGCTCCTCCTGAGAGCCAAAGAATTAATTTAAGATACTTGACATTTTTGGAATGCAAATAGAATCACAGAATCATAGAATGTGTTAGGCTGGAAGGGACCTCTAGAGGTCATCTTGTCCAACCTCCCTACACAAGTAGGGACATCTCTACCTAGGGCAGGCTGCTCAGAGCCCCATCAAGCCTGACCTTGAATGAGTCCAGGCATGGGGCCTCCACCACCTCTCTGGGCAGCCCATTCCACTGACCTATCACCCTCATATTAAAGGACTTTTTTCTAATATCTAAATAATATAATATCTAAATAATTTCTAAATAAAAGGACGTCTCTCCATTTCAAGCACAAAGATCTCCTTCCCCACAACTCTTCTAGAAGATTGGTTGAAGAAAGTTCCACACAAATTCACCCAGCCAGACTGAGACAGTTTGGTTCTCAGAAGACAACACTGGTGAGGCATTCACAAAATTTGTCCCTCTCTTCTCTAGAACAGAAAATCAACCTTATGCTGCTCTTGAGTAAGCTTCAGTCTTTCCACACCATTTCCTTGAATTAAAGGCACCCAGAAGGACACAGAGCACACCAGAATGTCACTGCAATATGAATTAAAGGCACCCAGAAGGACACAGAGCACACCAGAATGTCACTGCAATATGAATTAAAGGCACCCAGAAGGACACAGAGCACACCAGAATGTCACTGCAATATGAATTAAAGGCACCCAGAAGCACACAGTGCACACCAGAATGTCACTGCAATATGAATTAAAGGCACCCAGAAGGACACAGTGCACACCAGAATGTCACTGCAATATGCTCAAGGAAGTCTGAAGACATTTAGACAAGTTAGAGATTCCTGTAAGAGGAAAGGCAGTGATTAAAGCAGCCTATGAACTTCACTGGCTCATGGATAAATTAAATAGCATGTGGATTTAATGAAATCATTTTTACAAAGGCCTGACCTAGCAAAATGACTGAGTTTTCCTTTCATATCTAGTTTCTAGGAGAGTAGGGGGTATGTCTCCTTCAGCACATATAGATTTACCACGGATATGCTTATGAGGAACATGTGTTAGTTTCTGGTGAGTCATCAGTGCTAAATTACAGCTCAAACTGTCTCATTTCCAGTGCAGCAGGCCTGAAATGAGCTCCATGCACATGGAGCATTCAGTTCTGGCACTCTCTACAGGACAGAGACCTGCTAAAGAAACGTACCCAAACCTTTTCCCTCACAAAGACACAGTGCAAAGTAATTTCCTCTTCCTTTCCCAACTGCTTTCAACTTGTGCAGCGTGCCAAAGAATGATCTCCATTCTGCACTGCTAAAACTGTTTCAAAACCACTTCCCTTTAGATGAACTTAGGTAAATTATCAGCAGCAATTAGAGCTGCTCCCACGTGGAGCCTCAGAAGTAGGTCAGCAAAGGTGGTTTGTGTAGGACAGGCCTTGCCAGCTCCAATGAATCATGGGTGCCTTTCATTATCTTTACCATTAATCGGGCTCCAAACATCTCCTTCACAGCTTCCCCTGCACCAAACACTTGCCCTGGGTAAGCTGCATCTTCACTCTCCCAGATACTGTCACTACCATGTTCATTTGGGGTTTGCTAAACTGTGTGGCCTTGGGGTCCTGTTACATCAGATCCAGCACCAAGACAGGGCCATCCCTCCAAGGGTTTGGAGTATAAATAGACACCATAAGCCATGGGTGGGAGGAGCACACCACCAAAAAAGGAGACTGAGGGGTGACCTTATTAATGTCTATAAATATGTTAATGGAGAGTGTCAGGAGGATGGCGCCAGGCTCTTCTCAGTGACATCCAGTGATAGGACAAGGGGCAATGGGTGTAAGCTGGAACAGAGGAGGTTCCACCTAAATATGAGAAGAAACTTCTTCCTAGTGAGGGTGACAGACACTGGAAGAGGCTGCCCAGGGAGGTTGTGGAGTCTCCTTCTCTGGAGACATTTGAAACCCACCTGGACGTGTTCCTGTGCAACTTGGTCTAGGTGATCCTGCTCCGGCTGGGGGTTGGACTAGATGATCTTTTGAGGTCCCTTCCAATCCTTAACATTCTGTGATTCTGTGTGGGTGACTTGCTCAAGGACATCCATGTCTTTGCCAATACACAGCCAGGGCATGGTCCAGATCCCACAGCCAAGTAATACACCCCTGCTAAGGGCAACCAGTTTGGGTAAGGTCTAAAGTATCCACGAAACATTAGACAGAAACATGTCTCTGCCAGGCAAGAGAGATGGAGGCAAAAGCAGAACTGTAGCTCAAGACTTGAGCCCTGTGCTAAACTCAGGGCCATCAGATGGATTTTCTTGCACACTGTTCACACTACCTGGACACCAGGATGCTGGGGTTTGCATGAGGATATGGGATGGACTACTTAAGAGTGAGTAAAAGCTGTTAGCTCTGCAGTTGAGATGTCTTCCTAGGAATTAAGATTAAAATCAAAACCATTTTCTGCTGCCTTGACAACTGGTCAGACCCCTGTTCTGGGAGCCTTTCCCCAGGCTCCAGAGATTGCCACCCCATCAACCCTTGTCAATGGTGCTGATAGTGTTGTTTGTGTCACTGAGTTTCCCCATAAGCAAGTCCTACAAATGCCTACAGTAAAATGGTTTTTAACACACTCACAGCCAAGAACCACATCCCAAAAGGTCCTTTGTCCTGGGCAGTCCCTTTCCCACCCTGCAGCTCTAGGGTGCACAAAAGCTACGCCTTGAATTGTACTCACCCAAACCACATTATTCAATCTTGTCAGAGCTGAAGTAGCTGGGTCTCTGCAAGTCTCCATGGCTGCCACCACTTCTCCTTGAAGGAAAGGCTTCAGGAGCTAGCACATCTTTTAATAAAAGAACACGGAGACATATGTGAGTGCTATGTGCTTTCTGCAAGACATCAAGACAACCTGAAAAAGAAAGAGCAGCTTGGTCTTCCCTATTTTCCTCTCCCTCAGACAGATGACCTTCAGATGGTCCAAGGAGATGATCCACAAGGCAAAGAGGACAGTCTACCATGGCTGAAATGACTTACCTTCTCTGCCACTGCCTCCTCGCCTCTCAGGTCTCATTATGGGCGTACGCATCATCTGTAAATTAAAAAAGTCTCTTTAAACAGCTCATCCATCAGGAAGTCCACCTCTCCTTCCTTTCCTCAGGTACTCTGTGAGCTGGAGTAACTTCTAAAGCCATTATTAATTTCTCTGCAAACGAGATTACTGCTGATACTCTTGCAAAGCAGTGATGTTGCTACCTGCAGTCACAGGTCAGCATCTTTCATACTCCTACCTGTCAAGGCTTAGGGCTGGGCCAGCCACTAAACAAATGCCAGATGCTCTCTCTTAACCCCTCTGCCTTCCCAAAGAGGAAAAAAAAGGGAATAAGGGAGAGAGACTTGTGGATTAGAAAACTAAAACAGCTTTAAGGAACAAAATGGGATATGTACAAACCTACACAAAACCAATATCAAACCCAACCCCATGATGGCAACTGTGTCACCATCACCACCGATGCTGTGGAAGTCCCAGACTGGACTCAGCAGCAGAAGGGGACCAGATTCAGGAGATGCATCCAGAAACTGGATTCAAGAACACATGGATTGGAGGTAGACCAGACAAAGTCCTCCTTGGACACTGGCCATTGAAGAAGAGAGCTTAACCCGTGTGTTCCTGAATATTATTATTTCCATTAAAACTGTTTTAGCTTGCTTTTCCAACCCATAAGTCTCTCTCTCTCTTGTTCCCTTTCGCTCAACCTTTGGGAAAGGAAGAGAATTAATAGAGAGCATCTGTCATTTGACTAGTGGCTGGCCCAGCTCTGAACCTTGACAATGACCTTACCTGACCTTGTGCAGATAGAGCCAGGAGAACAAAGCCTGGAGAGCAGAGGTGGTCTGCTGCACTCACACAGGGCACTTCTTGGACTCATTTATCCCAACTTTTTAAAAGCTCTCTAACACTCTTCTTTTGATGGTAATCACAAGTCCTCCTCCTATCCAGTACCTGAAGGTGCCTACATAAAGGTAGGAGAAGGTCTATTCAAAAGGGTTTGTAATGATAGGACAAGGAGTAATGGTTTTGAGCTAGGAAAGGAGAGATTTAGGCTGGATATTAGAAAAAAGTTCTTTAATATGAAGGTGATAGATCAGTGGAATGGGCTGCCCAGAGAGGTGGTGGAGGCCCCATCCCTGGACTCATTCAAGGTCAGGCTTGATGGGGCTCTGAGCAGCCTGCCCTAGGTAGAGATGTCCCTACTTGTGTAGGGAGGTTGGACAAGATGACCTCTAGAGTTCCCTTCCAGCCTAAAACATTCTATGATTCTATCCAAATGCCACCAGCACTACGGGAGCTACATCACCACCATCCATCACAACTACACCCCATCTTCTCAGCCAGGCTGAGATGCCTTGAACTGAGTTACAGCTCTGGAACAAGAGCTATGGTGTGCTTGCTGCAGCCCTCTGCAGAAAGAGATATTTTCCATTCCACATGCAATAATTCCCTTTGGCATTTATTCCTTATTAACATTGCAGGAAATACATTCCCCAGCAGGAGTATTGGCAGCAGCACTGAATTTTAACTGATGGTTAAAGAGGACTTGCAGCAAGATGCCTGCTTGTAACAGCAAGTGTTTATACTGCGTGCCCTATTAAACACAAGTTATGCTTAACCCACAGAGGACAGGCTGAACATCCAAGACCATGTTATGTCTCTCAGTACTTCACATGCAGCCTTTCTGCTCTGCAAATCAAGCCTTCCTGTGGTGCATCCACTACCCAGCTCTGAAAGGAGATTCTGGGCAAAAAAAAATTAAATCACAAGCAAATTTGGCAATTCAAACCAAGAAAAGGGAACACAGAATCCTATTTGCTTCAAGTTAGTCACTTGCACCTTCCAAAAATGAAAGCTGTCCATATATTCTGGCATCTTGCTTGCAAATACTTCTTTGTTCCCTGCATATAATCCTCAAGCACAAACCCCACTGTGGATCTGTGTGGTAAGTGCAAGTGTCAGTTCATGGAAGAAGGGGACACTAGCATGTTTTGGAAACAGCTAGCAGGAATTCACAGGGTAGATCAGCATTTAGTCACACCTTAAAAAACAAATAAGAGCTCAAAAAGAGAGCACAAATCTCAGGAGAGAAAATGTTCTTCAGCTATACTGTGATAGGGTCTAGGGCACAAGTCTTGTGAGGAGCAGCTGAGGGACCTGGGGTTGTTGAGCCTGGAGAAAAGGAGGCTCAGGGGAAACCTTCTTGCTCTCAACAACTATCTGAAAGGAGGTTGTCCAGGTGGGGGTCAGCCTCTTCTCCCAAGGAACAAGTGATAGGACAAGAGAAAATGGCCTCAAGTTGCACCAGGAGAGGTTTAGGTTCAATGTTACGAAAAATGTCTTCCCCAAAAGGGTTGTCAAGGCCTGGCCCAGGCTGCCCAGAGCAGTGGTGGAGTCCAACTCTGGAGGGGTTTAAAAGCTGTGCAGATGTGGAGCTGATGGACATGGTTTAGTGGTGACCTGGCAGTGCTGGGTTAACAGTTGGACTTGATGTTCTTAAAGGTCTCTTCNCTCTCTAACACTCTTCTTTTGATGGTAATCACAAGTCCTTCTCCTATCCAGTACCTGAAGGTGCCTACATAAAGGTAGGAGAAGGTCTATTCAAAAGGGTTTGTAATGATAGGACAAGGAGTAATGGTTTTGAGCTAGGAAAGGAGAGATTTAGGCTGGATATTAGAAAAAAGTTCTTTAATATGAAGGTGATAGATCAGTGGAATGGGCTGCCCAGAGAGGTGGTGGAGGCCCCATCCCTGGACTCATTCAAGGTCAGGCTTGATGGGGCTCTGAGCAGCCTGCCCTAGGTAGAGATGTCCCTACTTGTGTAGGGAGGTTGGACAAGATGACCTCTAGAGGTCCCTTCCAGCCTAAAACATTCTATGATTCTATCCAAATGCCACCAGCACTACGGGAGCTACATCACCACCATCCATCACAACTACACCCCATCTTCTCAGCCAGGCTGAGATGCCTTGAACTGAGTTACAGCTCTGGAACAAGAGCTATGGTGTGCTTGCTGCAGCCCTCTGCAGAAAGAGATATTTTCCATTCCACATGCAATAATTCCCTTTGGCATTTATTCCTTATTAACATTGCAGGAAATACATTCCCCAGCAGGAGTATTGGCAGCAGCACTGAATTTTAACTGATGGTTAAAGAGGACTTGCAGCAAGATGCCTGCTTGTAACAGCAAGTGTTTATACTGCGTGCCCTATTAAACACAAGTTATGCTTAACCCACAGAGGACAGGCTGAACATCCAAGACCATGTTATGTCTCTCAGTACTTCACATGCAGCCTTTCTGCTCTGCAAATCAAGCCTTCCTGTGGTGCATCCACTACCCAGCTCTGAAAGGAGATTCTGGGCAAAAAAAAATTAAATCACAAGCAAATTTGGCAATTCAAACCAAGAAAAGGGAACACAGAATCCTATTTGCTTCAAGTTAGTCACTTGCACCTTCCAAAAATGAAAGCTGTCCATATATTCTGGCATCTTGCTTGCAAATACTTCTTTGTTCCCTGCATATAATCCTCAAGCACAAACCCCACTGTGGATCTGTGTGGTAAGTGCAAGTGTCAGTTCATGGAAGAAGGGGACACTAGCATGTTTTGGAAACAGCTAGCAGGAATTCACAGGGTAGATCAGCATTTAGTCACACCTTAAAAAACAAATAAGAGCTCAAAAAGAGAGCACAAATCTCAGGAGAGAAAATGTTCTTCAGCTATACTGTGATAGGGTCTAGGGCACAAGTCTTGTGAGGAGCAGCTGAGGGACCTGGGGTTGTTGAGCCTGGAGAAAAGGAGGCTCAGGGGAAACCTTCTTGCTCTCAACAACTATCTGAAAGGAGGTTGTCCAGGTGGGGGTCAGCCTCTTCTCCCAAGGAACAAGTGATAGGACAAGAGAAAATGGCCTCAAGTTGCACCAGGAGAGGTTTAGGTTCAATGTTACGAAAAATGTCTTCCCCAAAAGGGTTGTCAAGGCCTGGCCCAGGCTGCCCAGAGCAGTGGTGGAGTCCAACTCTGGAGGGGTTTAAAAGCTGTGCAGATGTGGAGCTGATGGACATGGTTTAGTGGTGACCTGGCAGTGCTGGGTTAACAGTTGGACTTGATGTTCTTAAAGGTCTCTTCCAAACAAAATGATTCTCTGATTGCATGCTCAGCTGAGAGCTGGGTTTGGTAACAGAGCCAGAGTCATTAATATTTGTTTCTGTCTAAGATGTGCCAATCACTGTTCTCCAGGCACATCAGTGAAGAAAGAGCTGGTGGATGTGCCAGACTGCCACAGGGATTCACACTCTCCCCAGGCACCCATCAAGCAAGGTCAAACCTCTCAGCTGATGGAAAGTGAAGCATTACAGGAGACAGCTGGATTTCAAACCACATTCAGCTTTCTGATCCAAACCTTCAACAGGAGTTGCAGCTCACACACATACCCCAGACCTCTCCTTAAATAGGATGAGCAGAATTTTTGCTCCCACTGGCAGGAAAAATGAATATTCCCCTTCCTTACCTCCTCGCTGCTCATCGATTCGGAGCTGGACGTGCCATGGTGGCACTGCACAGCAACATTTGAGACCTGCTCACCAGAGACCTCCACAACACTCCTGCAGAAAGCAGTTGTCTGTAACAGAGCAAAACAGAGCAAATCTTGTAGAGGGAGCTACTGTGCAACCCCCCTCATGGAGTTTCATTGTGGGGAAGGAACCTGAACAGGAATTTAAAAACCAAGTTACAAAAGGAAGAAACTCAAGCACGACTAGACACCTAAAAAATTATTGGAGCAGTCTGTGGCCAGACCAATATATTCTGGCAGCATATGACTACACACAAGTTGGTGTCCACTTGCAAGTTATCATGTATTAGGTGTACAAAGTCTTGAGTCTGCTCAAGGCAGAAGAAAATCATGGCTCTGGCATCACCAAGCACAAACAGAAGAGCTCTTTGGGACTACACTGATGGCAGCTCCAGCTCCAGAAGTTAAACCATCCTTAAAGAAGTTGCCTCTATGATTTGACAGAAGCTCCAGCAAAATCTGCCACCCAAGTCTGGAAAACAGAGATCCTCACATGATCTTTCATATTGTATTGCCCCAAGAAGGTGCCATCTGGTTTTAGTTCAGGCTGAAAAGAGAACTGAAAATCTGAAAGAGATTTTCAACTTCTCCTGTGAGGACAGGCTGAGAGAGTTGGGGTTGTTCTGCCTGGAGAAGAAAAAGCTCTGGAGAGACCTTATTGCAGCCTTTCAGCACCAAAAAGGGCCTGTCAGAAAGATGGGGACAGACTTTTTAGCAGGGCCTGTTGTGACAGGACAAGGGGTGACGGTTTTAAACTAAAAGAGGGGAGATTTAGATTAGAGAGAAGGAAGACATTTTTGACACTGAGGGTGGTGAGGCACTGGCCCAGGTCAGAGAGGTGGTCTCATTCCAAGGTAGGTTAGATGGGGCTCTGAGCACCCTGCTCTAGCTGCAGATGTCCCTGCTCACTGCAGGGGGGTTGGACTAGGTGACCCTGAAAGGTCCCTTCCAACCCAACCTGTCTATGATTCTATGATTAGCACTGGCAGCACAGAGGGAATCTGCACGACATAGGAAGGTAAGTCTTGAAGGAAGGTGCAGGTCAAATGTCCCTTTTTCCACTCTCTCATCTTCCTTCCAGGATTTTGTCCCCAAGCCCTCAGACACTTTCACTCCCTGCTGCTCCAAGACACATATTCTCTTCTCATCCCACAGCAGTTCCCCACTGCCCAGACAGATGAATTCTCCAGCACTAACCCCTCCCACCTAACACCCACTCCATGCTGCAGGTTGTATTTGTTTGGGTTTGGTTTTGTTGTCAGAAAGCCAGTCCCTCTGCATTCCTCAGCAGCAGGAGTGTTTCAACATGCCCTGAGAACACCCTGCACTGAGGAGTGGGGGGATTCACGTTCCCACCAGAGGCACTTACCACAAAAGGCCCAATTTTGAAGTCACATGTGAAGGGGTCTCTCCCTGAAGCTTTTGGGCACACAGTTTCCCGAATGCTGAACTTCAGCTCCAGTGTATAGGCATCACTGCTCCACGTGTCAACCTGGTAAAAAAAGGGAGATAACACAACAAGTAATTAGTGCCTGTCATTCTTCTACGCCCACTACATGACTACCTTGCTTCTTTGTCAAGCAGAAGCAAGACATCAGGGCATTATGGTTGGGTGCCCAATTTAGAGTAGATTACTGTGGTGATAAGAGTTTTTTTGTGCCCAGGCATCACTCTCTCAGGCAGATTTAGTAACAGCAACACAGAACAGCTTTCCATGGGGGATTCACTTGAAACCCCACAGCCATTGTGGGATCCTCCTGCTTCTCAGGGTCAGCTGGAGGGATTAGAGCTGTCAAAGGTAGATAAGCATGGCATGGCCCCTGTACACTACCCCTCTTCTGTGGGAACCAGGGTGCTAACAGCTCTGCTTTGGCCACCTAGACTGCTGGGGTGTCCACTGAAAATAAATGACTTGGAAAGTAAATCACACAGCTGCAGGCAATGGAGTTAATGCAGTTTATAGAGTGACTCCTTGGCAGCTCAGGTGCCTCAATGGGCAGCATGTGTTCAAGCTTCAGAGGGTTTGGTGGCTTCTGGTGACACATGAGGATTTCCTTTTCTCCTTCTCACATTCTAATCAATGTTTTAGCTTAAGATGAGAGACTCAAAAAATATCAACAACCCCCCTCCAAAAAAACCCCAAACAACAAACAATAAACCTCCACTGCTTTCAAGTACTTTTTTTGAAACTAGATCAATCCCAAAGTCTTCTTGACTTTCATTCTTGCAGAAGACTTGACACATGCCATCTATGGAAACACATGCTCAGGAACGTGGACACACTAACTTTAAATTAGGAAACTAACTCCATAACTTTGGGTATCCAATAGTATTCTTAGCAATGCAAATTAAAACAGATACGGTTTTCCTGCCTGCATTTAGACACTAGCAGATTTAAACCAGAATTGGTGTGTAGACACAGATGACATAAATATAGATTAGAGAAAGAATCCTCAGTGTGTTTGTGGTGGCATTTATCTAGCAGTGCTGACATTCAGCTCAGGCCTTCAGAAGAACCAAGATACTTCACACCCAAAGCAAAGCAGGTAGCTGGAGGTATTTAAAAACACCACTTTTGAACCAAATCTTACAAGACATCCCAAAGATTTCTATTTCAGGGGTGGAAAATTAGAACTCCTGTATTTTTCATTACAAACCAACATACAAAAGATATTTAGGTTCCTAAAGCCATAACTGCAGATAATGCCCCAAACCCACCCTCTTCCCAGCAGCATCAGAAAACTCCAACTAAATCGGGGGTTTCTAGGATTGGTTGAAAAAGAGTATTCCAGGTAAAGGATCTCTGTTGTCTGAGCACTTACTCTAGAGACATGGCTCCTGAGAACACCATACAGGTTTGGCCCCCATGAGCGAGAGTTGATCCTTGCAATGGAAGCATTGAGGGCCTCTTCTGAGATAGGCAGCTCATAGTCATACACTGGAAACCCTGGGACAGACACAGAGTGCCATTAGAGTTCAGTGTGGTCTGCTGCTTCTCCTCCCCAAATCACCATAAGAAAGAGGACATGGTTCCATTCTGAGCAACTTACCTGAGCATGAGAACACGCCCAGTGCAAGGATAAAAATTAAGATCCTCATGGTGTGACTTCCAAAATCCTCTGGTCTTTTCCCTTTCGAGGGTTTCCAGTGCATATTCTTCTGGCTTTATATAAATGCAGCCTTGATCCCACACCTGACCTTCCTGTGTCCAAGCTCTGCTACTAACATTGCACTTTAGACAGAATTGATCCGAGAGCAAATATTTGCTGTCAGCTTCTCTCCATTTAGCAGCAGTTCTCTGATAAGAGATGGGCCATGGTGTCTTTTTCCCAGGCTTGAGACTAAAAGGAAGCACTGAACTCCTGAGAGCTCCTCAGCCAAAGCCAGAATCCAGGTATTTTGTTCACTTTTAGCCATTAGTTATTCACACAAAGCTGGTGAGACAACTCTTTCCTTAGCATCAGACCCAGCACTTTGTGTCTCTGGAAGCACTTACAAGCCGGTGTTCCCTGAGGAGGGGACAATTCCACCACACCAAATGGGAACCCACCCATATGGACTTGTCCACCACCAACACCTTGCAGGCTAAAGCATCCAACAGAAGCTTCTCGGGCACACAGAAGACCCTTGGGACAACCCCAGGTCTGCTTGCCATGCAAGCTCCTTGGATCTTGGCTATTGGGCACATGCCAGAAGAGCTCCCACGTTGCTCTGACCATGGCCAAGCCAGAGCTCAGCTAACCAAACAAGCAAGTGGCTGTGGACATTTGGCTTCCCCATCAGATCCCCCTGATGCTCAGGCTTCAGTTTCAGCACAGAAATTAATGGGATTTTTTGAGAATTATGGCCTGACTACAGTACTGAAAACATCACAAGGAATTAGAAGGTTGAGCTGGACATGACACCTCCACCCTTAGCTAACTGGAATCACTTGCTAGCCTTGGTTTCCAGATACAGGCCACATATCTTATCACTCTACCACAACTACCCCACAACAGAGCCACTGAGAGGTTCAGAGATGCAGCTGGGTTTTAAGTAATTAAAGGCTGTCCATGGGAGTTGGGAAGGAAACTACTGCCTTCAAACAATTTCACCCTTTGCTGACTGTTCACAAGGCAGAGACATGTGTAACCATGTTCATTTTGAGGATCCCACATGTGAAATTCCTCTGGTAACCTTCAAATCACAGTCCCACTTGAGTTATGTGGCACAGGGTCATTTTAAGAACTTCCTAAATGACAAGCACTCAAGGAAAGACCTGCAAAGAGCATGCAAAGTACCAAGGGCTCACATTTAATGGGGAAGAGGATAAAGTTGCTCCTGAGTTGTCAGCCTGTCAGATTGCAGAGTGGCAGGTTGCACACTGGGGGGATCTGACTGCTCAGGTGACATTTGAAGCTGGGTAAGTGTCACTAGCAGTGTAAGCACTTCAAGGCAAAGACACAAAGTCCATGAACTTCTAACAAACCACAGAAACAACAGCCCAAGTGTGGTCCTTGATGGTCACTGGATTCCCTGCTGTTGCTTCAAGATCCTGGAAAAGGAACCTGTTGACCCATGGTACATCCCAGGAAAGGGTTTGTGTGGCAGTTGGTAGAGCTGCACGAGAGCAGAGACTGTGCTAGGAACAAGGTGTGCCTGAGGTGGACACAGCCCCAACCAGGACCTTTGCCCAGGGTCACGTTCCTGGCTAGTGCCACCCATGTGTGTGCCATCCCACCCAAGCACTGTGTGGGCACATATCCCAGAGAAGGGGTGGGCATTTTTCACCAGCCAACATTGGGAACAGGATCAAAAAGGTCAATTGAAACTTTGCCCAGTCAAAAGCCAGAGCCCCTCCTGCACATCCATTCTCCTTGCTCACCACAGCTGAAGATGCTCTCTGCTGGCTCTTGGACACACTCGGCTGTAGTAGAATCTGCCCTTCCTGATGCCCATGCCACAGGGAGGCCAATAATATTCTTCTGTGGCCACAGCCATGCCAGAGCACCACATGTGGAGGATTTTAATTGAACTGGAGGGTCTCAAGAACAGAGGTTGCTGTGCTCTGCTCAACTTTCCTGCACCCAGAGCCACGCTCCCTCAGATCAAGGAGAAAACCTTCTGATGTGCTGTTTGACCTGCTTTTGTGGTGGATTCTCTGCAATCAATTCTGCTGCTGCTGTGGTAATGAAACACAAGAAACGAGACCACTCAAACCACTTGAATGAGAAGAACTTGGCAGCCAGAGCCCCAAGGTCCTTATTGTTTTCCTGCACACTTCACCACCAACTTGCTGTGGTAGTTTGGATATTTAGCTTTCAACTTCACCCCTAGAAAAGGAACCATCTGTCCCATGCTGGGACACGTTAATATTCCACCAGAACCTGAATATATAAAACTGCCTCCTAACTGCTGAGCTCCAGCACTGTAGCCAGTTCAATGATAATTTTAACTATTGAACCACCCGCAGGGTTTAAAGATTTTCCTCTTAGAGCAGCTACTAGGAAATGCTGCCAGCAGGATTGTAGTAATGCCAAGTGGGGCTTGAAAATAAAATTGTTTAATGAAATGAAACTTCCTCTGCAAGAGCCCTGGCTGTGGCTTTGCAGCATCCAGAGAAGGGAGATGTTTGCTGTTCCACCTCTTGGAATCCTGGTTCATTAAGTCTGTAATGAACTTGGTAAATATTTCTCCTATCTCTCCACAGATACATTATACACTCCAGTAGGTTCATGTTACAGCAAAATTGGTTTCATTCACAGAGACGTGCTCAACCCAGAGACAGGAGCTGGGGAAGAAACTGGGGGTGGGCAGGATGGGAATGGGAAGCAGGGAGGGTCTGTGAAGAAAAGAGCCTCAGGAACGTGCTGGTGGGAGGACAGACAAGTCTGAGCAGGGTGCAGCATTGTCCCCACTCACAGGTAATGCATCTCCAGAGGTACCACCTGCCCAGACTGTAACTGAAGCATCAGACTAGGAAACACCACTGGACTTGTGAATAGTGACTGGAATTCCACCTGAAATCCAACGCTTTGCAGAAGGTCAAATTCCCAAACCCAAGAGTCTCCTCAGTTACTGGCATATTCCAAACAGAAAGTTGTTGACCAGCTGCTGGCATCTTCTGATGAGGATCCTGCCACTAGGTACTACAAGACACAGTGATGGTACATGGTGAAGTGACAAAAGGGGAAGCCTTTGCCTCAAACCAAAACCAGGGCAGAACAAAATGGAGAAGGGGTGAAAAATGAGACAATAAGTGTTTCTGATGTGCTGCCTGCTGTCCTACACCTGCTGCCTTCTACATCCCTGGGAATTCCACAGGCCTTCATGGGAAGATAACCCAGACTGAGAAGAAGCCACAGATTTTGTCTGCAGCTTTATGGAGGCTTCTGGTTGCAGCAGCAATGGAGCTCACAATAGCTCTAATTTTTTTTCCCCTGATTAACCAGACTGAAGAAGTTGGAGAAGACTTTTAGAGAGAGCTTGCAGAGCAGACAGAAAGCATGTAGGTACATACATATATGTCTTTTAGAAAGGACAACTGTTAAACTCCTCCCACCCAAGGATACAAAACCTGAGAGGGGGTGAGATGGAGAAAGACTTCACAATTTAAGGACTAAACTTTGGCTCTACTACCAGCAAGTTCCAGATGCCAGGCACCTTGGGGCAGAGGGAGGGGGTTGTTCCCAATTTAATCTGCCCAGCAAAGAGATATGAGCTATTTAAGAAGAGAGGAAATTAAAGAGCTTCTGTTGAATGACTATTTTCAGGCCCCTTTCACTCCCAGCAATCAAGCCAGCTCTGTTCCCAGACAACCAGGAGAACAATAATTTCTCTTTGTGAGGGAAATTTTGATAATTACAAGATGTGTTTTCATTTAAAATGGAAATTGTCCAGCAGCATCACAAGTCTGTACACTGAAAACAGTCTAAACATCATTCCAGGCACTGAGGAGCTATTCCTGATCTCCTTTTTCTTGGACATTGGATGGCAGCTGAAAGCTAATGATGTCCTTTCAGATACAAGAAAACCTGACTAAATTCAAAGCAGCACGTTTTTTTTTTTCTCTATCTCTCTCAGCATAGCACTGCAAAGCCAAAAGGCTCCCTAAAAGTTCTCCCCATGGGCAACTTCCTCATCACACATGCAGAAGACCTGGCCCAAGTTGCTCAGTGAGGTACTAGAAGCCCTAACCCTGAAAACTTTCGAGGTGAGGTAGGACAGGGCTCTGAGGAACTTGCTCTTGTCCCTGCTCACTGCAGGGGGATTGGACTAGATGGCCTTGAAAGGTCCCTTCCAACCCAAACCATTCCATGATGTTAGGATTCTAAGGCTGTTGTATCGACATCAGGTGATGGAGAAGAAAGGTTTCTAGATTTTGCTCAGACTAACAGAGGTTTGAGACCTAACCCATAGTTCATAGACACTAGAGAGTCAGCTTAGATTCTCTTCAGATCTTGTCTGCATGTCCCTTGAAAAACAAGCAGACAATCATACAGCCAGTGCAGACACTGCCCATGGGCTGCTGAACCTTGTCCAGCCCTTGACTACCTGGGATGGAGAATAAGTCTTTGTTCTTCCAACTTCTTTAACTGCTCTCAGAAGATGGTACCTTCTGCCACATTCTCTTCTCCCAAGGAACAAGCAATAGGACAAGAAGAAATGGCCTCAAATTGTGCCAGGGAAGGTTTAGGTTGGACATTAGGAAGAATTTATTCCCTGAAAGGGTTGTCAAGGCCTGTCCCAGGCTGCCCAGGGCAGTGGTGGAGTCCCCATCCCTGGAGGAATTGAATAGCTGTGGTGCTGAGGGACATGGTTTAGTGGTGACCTGGCAGTGCTGGGTTAATGGTTGGACCTGATGATCTTAAAGGTCTCTTCCAAACAGAACAATTCTATTTTATTAAGGATGAAACCAGTTGCAATTCCAAAGTCTGGAGTTTACACCATCGCAGTTTCACACTCTACAAGGCTTGTCTCCAGGAGAATTGAGTTGAGTCAAGACTGAAACCCACTGGAACTGCTGTCCTAATAGTAATTGTACAGGGATTAAAGGAAACATTTCAGTAGGTGCCTAGATTCAGTGTCCAACCCCTTCTGCACTGCACTTCTGAGGTGCACCATCCCTGTTAGGTCAAGGAACACAACCTAAACCTACACAGCTTCTACTGCTGTTACTGGCAGTGAACTTTGAGAGTGAAGCAACAGAAAGCACACATTACAGCAAACAAGACCTCAACTGGGTGATGTTCTGAAACACCATGGGCTGCAGCACAACCTCAGAGGTCTCACTTCATCACTTTGAGCCTTTGAAACTTTAAATATTTATATTTCCCATGCCTGCCAGCTCAGCAGTAAGAGCTCTTACAGAGAAACCCTGCAGCTGATGCAAGGCAAACATTACCCCAGACCCAAACACTGTTACCTGAAAAGCCAAAGAGCTGTGTCTCTCTTTAAACTTTTAATTTTTTTTAAGTCTTGCTGACTCTACTGATAATTTTCAAGGTTTTCTCACTATCCCTATGGCACGTTCTCAGATAGTTCTGCTGTTACAACCTTAGTGAAAGTTACTTGAAACCACCAAACCAAGGCAAAACCAGGCAAAACATTCACCTCCCACTTCTGAAGCCACAGTGTGGCCACCACTGTCATGTCTTGTACCTTATGAGCCTCCTGTTTATTGAAAACCTCATGCACTGTTGCAGGAGGCTTGGCCTTTCTGGAGTTCAGCCACGTCACCAGCATCTCCTTTTAATGCTATTTCCACCTCAGCATCAGCACAATTCAGCACATAAATGGTTGTTTCTGGCTGCAAATTCAGAGCAACACAAGTAATGAATTTTTAGCATGAATTAATTAAAGAAAAAAAGTTGTTTCTTCAAGTTACAATATATCTCAATAAAAAAAATTGAGAATGTTTTTGTAATTTCCCCACAGGCATTAAGATCCACAACCAGGAAAATCAGAAGTCCAAGTTTCAAGGATTCTCAAATGCCAGAGTTGTTATTTTCATCTGTTCTTTAGAGTCTCCAAGTAGTTACCCAAGGTTTTAGTCATTAGAGAAAAAGTCACTGGCAGCAAGCTCAAGCTTTAAATCAGCATCTATTTTAGATAATTACTTTAGTCATGAGCAGAAAAACTGAGAATTAGCCAAACAGGCTATTCCAGGCATGGTTTTGTCCCCTATCCTGCACAGCAGCAGCCAGGCATTTAGCAAGGGATGGAAAAATCTCAGAATATATGTGAAACCACAAAGACTTTCAATGCAAGGGAGCAAAGAAAAACCCCAGGAATCACTCCTGGTCCTGGTTCAGCAGATGGGGCACAGCCACAGCTTCTGTAAAAAACCCATCACCAAGCCCAGGGATGCAGGTAGGTCTTATGCTCTTCAGAGACACCCCCAGAAACAGCTCAGTTGTGAGTACACTGAGAGGCCAAGGCACTGACTGCAGAAGTTCTTTACTCACCAGTCCCTTGGTGAGTGCACACCACATAGTGGAGGCCCTCTGCAAACCCACCTCCTGAGGGGAAGGTCTCACAGGCAAAACTCAGGTACCCAACCCTTCTCCTCCACATACCTCCAGGTAACCACTGAGCCCAAGCACAGTTAGGATTGGACATGAAACTCAGGAGCAGCTTGGTAGCTCCTTCTACTCTACCTGATCCACTTTGGATCCCACCACCAAGCCTTGTCCCAGTCACCCCTTTTCCCTAGCACTGAGAACAACACCCACCCTGCTCTCCCAGATTAGAGGGGGCAAAAACATCCCCCTGTTGAAAGATTCAGCTAAGTGGTGGATTTCTTTAAGTAAGAGCAATTAGTCTCTTGAATTCATTCCAGGGCTCTGCTTGGGCATTTGGTAACTGCTTAAATGAAAGAAACAGCCTAAAAGGAACTTGCCTTGCACATCTGCTGATGCTTTTCCCTCTCAACTGCTGAGGTGATTCCAAGTGCACTGATCTCAGAAGAGGTATTATCTACCTGATCTTGTTACTCAAGCCAGGTTACCTAAGCTCACATTTTACACCCAAGAGAATCAGAGCCAAAGTTGGGTTAAGGCTTCTTCTCTCTCTGACACACCCCAAACTCAGACTCCTCAGGAAACAGCCCATGGTTGGTCATGTCCTCCTTGCAAAGGTGAATCCCAAGCAGTCTAAAATTCCCTTTTCATTTTTACATTACATTTTCTCCACCAGGAGCACTCCTCACCTCTGGGAAGTCTTTTCATTAAGGGATTCCCTACTGGCACCAACACACTCCAGTCCCAGCTGCCATCTCCTACCTGTGCTACAGCCACCTTCCTCCTGCCCACCATTTCCATGTGAACCCTCAGTCTCATCACCTGCATTCTTTTCCTAGAGGTACAATGATTCCATCAGGTGTGTTTAAATGTGTAGCTTGCTGATCCAAACCATAACATGCTGGGATGGAGTTAGTCTCCTCATAGCAGCCAGCACAGTGCTGTGCTTCAGATTGGTGACCAAAAGACTGTTGGTAGCACCTGGATGTTTCAGCTATTGCTTCAGCTCTGTGGGAAGGGACTGTCTTGAGTTTTGGTCCCCACTGTATAAAAAAAAAGCTGTGAACAGGCTGGAGAGGGTCCAGAGAAGGGCCACAAAGATGATCCAAGGGCTGGGAAGCTGCTGTATGAGGAATGGCTGAGAGACCTGGGGTGTGTTCAGTCTGGAGAAGACTCAGGGGAGACCTTATCACCATGTCCCAGTATTTAAAGGGTGGCTGCAAAGAAGATGGAGAGTCCCTTTTTACAAGGAGCCACATGGAAAAGATGAGGGGTGATGGGTGCAAGTTACTCCTGGGGAGACTCCGATTGGACACAAGAGGAAAATTTTTCACAATGTGAAAAATCAGCCAGTGGAATAATCTCCCCAGGGAAGTGGTGGAGTCCCCAACATGGGACACTGAAGACTCAGCTGACAGGGTGCTGGGCCAGCTTGTCTAGACTAGAAAGAAAGGTTGGATCAGATGATCCTTGAGGTCATTCCCAACCTGTGGTTCTATGACTGGCCAGGCTGGTAGTGAGTGATTGCTTTTGCATCACTATTTTTCTTTCTTTCTTTTGTTTTCCCCTTCATTTATTAAACTGTCTCTTTCTCAACCTGGAATTTTGTAGGGCTTTTTTTTCTTGCTTTTGCCCTTCTCATTCTCTCCCTCATCCCACTGGAGTGGGGTGAGCAAGTGACTGGGGGGGGGCTTAGCTGCCAGTTGGGGTCAACCTGCCACAGTCACACATTCACTGCCATCCATCACCTGGATGCCTCTGCTCCCCAAGTGGCTGCATTTAGCAGACAAACCTGATGGCAACTGCCAGCTCCAAGGAAAAAACCCAACAATTACTGCTCCTGCTGTATGGAGTAGGAGAACAAATACCCTAAGGGTGCTCGTGCTAGCAAAAGGCAATCACATGGCTCTGGCTGAAAGCACAAAGATAGACATCAACATGGATAAGCCAACTCCAACGGTGACACAAGTGGTGCTCCCAAAGCATCTTCTGCAGCAGAATGTCCTCCCTGATTCAACAGCCTAGTGGCATTGGAGTTCCTCAGCCTCTTGAGGGTTTGGTACCTGGGAGAGCATCAAAGTCATCACTGATACTAACAATTCATAGCATTCAAGAATTTGTGCAAATTCCAGGAAGCCAAAGGATTGCAGAAAATTACAGAATGGGTAAAGACTCTTGTCTTCAGATGTGTGAATTTTATAGTTCAAGTTGAAGTCTCACTGGCCATTTTAAGGACTTGCAGCAAGCTTGGGAGATTCTTCTTGCTTTTAAGTGGAGATTCTCAAACTGCAAGAGGCAAGTCCTCAAGGGAAAGATGCTGTTATCCAAAGCAACTAATTCTATGCAAGTAGAGCACCAGCAAGATAGAAACACTTTGTGTGTTCAGGTTTCACTGAAGAAGACATTGTGGGAGTCAGCCATCAAGTGTTCTCAATCTAAGCCCATCAACGGGTGTTCAGAGTTTGGTGTTGGGTTGGAAAGGACCTTAAAGATCCTCTAGCTCCAATCCCCCTGCCATGGGCAGGGACACTTCCCACTACACCAGGTTGCTCACAGCCTCATCCAACCTGGCCTTGAACACATCCAGGGACGGAGCATCCACAACGTCCCTGGGCAACCTGTTCCAGTGTCTCACCACCCTCAGAGTGAGGAAGTTCTTCCTCATTTCTAATCTAAATCTCCCCTCTTCCAGTTTGAAGCCATTACCCCTTATCCTATCACTAAAAGCCCTCATAAAAAGTCCCTCCCCAGACTTCTTGTAGGACCCCTTCAGATAAAAAGGCTGTAATAAGGTCTCCATGGAGTCTTCTCCAGGCTGAACAACCCCAGCTCTCTCAGCCTGGCCTCACAGCAGAGGGGTTCCAGCCCTCACATCATCTTTGTGGCCTCCTCTGGATATGCTCCAACAGGTCGATGGATTTATTGCAATCCAGGTTTAATTACAGCTGATGATTAATTTCTAAGTTACATAAATCCTTTCTCACAATACCAGCCACCGGCCCAGGCAAGCAGAACACTTTCAACCTTCACTTACTCATATATCTTTGCTTGAGCCAATATTTTTAGCTGTAAGTCAGTTTAGTGTCTCCCAGACCAAGCCCACATTACAGATAACACACAATGTTTTTCAGATATTTACCATGAAGTGCAAATACCTCTTAAAAAAAAGGGCCTTTTTATAGGATCTTGTTAATATTCCTTTTCATAAGAGAGATTTCCCGATAGCAAAAACCTCATATCATAAATTAACGGGGAGATTATTAGATTTGCATGTTTCTCAGATGGCAGTTTCACAATGTTATTATTGGAAATACATTAATGTCCTACACACACAAAAATAATAGGAATGGCACAAAGCAAGAGCTGCTACCCACTTACACCAATAAAATAACTTGACGCAAAGTTGCCTCAAGACAGTATCATATCAATGTTTTAAATCAAATTAATAATGGAAAAGCAGGAGACAGCCAGGGGCAAAAACATGTAAGGTACCTCCTCTGTGAGGAAATGCAGACTGGATGATTTCCAGCACCCAGGCACTGCTGTCAAGCTGAGATTCCTTCAGCAGGCTCCAGCAGTGTGCATGTCCCTCCTCACCAAGGGTGTTGCCAGCTCCCCCAGGAGCCTCCAATATCAGCAGTGGGCTGTGATGCATCATAGAATCATAACTTAGGTTGAAAGAGACTTTTAAGACCATTGAGTTCAACCATTAACCCAGCACTGCCAGGTCACCACTAAACCATTCTTCCCATCCCTGAGGTTCTCCATCCCATGCCAGGGCCCTCACCCCTGGCAGGATGGTTCCACAGGAAAACAACTTGTGCCACAAGATGTGGAAGGCATCTGTGACATCAGGGGAGAGCTGGCAGGACAGATTTTCTCAAATGAGGAAAGGCTGATAGACCTGGAACTGTGTAGGCTGGAGAAGAGAAGACTCAGAAGGGATCTGATCAATGCTGACCAATATCTAAAGGGTGGGAGCCAGATGCTTTCAGTGGTGCCCAGCAAAAGGACAAGTGGCAACGGGCACAAACTGGAACCCAGGAGGTTCCATCTGAACAGGAGGAAAAACTTCTTTGCTGTGAGGTGCCAGAGCCTGGCCCAGGCTGCCCAGAGAGGTTGTGGAGTCTCCTTCTCTGGAGAGATTCCAAACCAGAGCAGCTCCACCAAGGAGGAGACTGTGACTAACTCCATCTGTCTGCAGCCATCTCCATCTGCACTGAAGAGGCAGCAGAACCCTTGAGAGATCAAATGCTAGAATATCATGACACTAAATTTATGCATCCCCAGCTCAGAGTGTAAAGGAAGTGAAAAGCAGATAGATCCATCACCTGGATGGATCAGCAGCAAAAAGCCAGGCAAAGGCACGTTGCCATGGATCAAAAAAGCCTAAGTAGATAAATGTACTTAAGTTTGATCCAAGCCAGGACGATGGTGGCCTTCTTGGCCACCTGGGCACATATTCAGTCAGCTGTCAACCAGAACCCCTGGATCAACAACATGTGTTATCACAGCTACTTGATCTTGTCACCTGGGGTGTTGGATTTGTGTCTGGTGGGGTTTTGGTAGTAGGGGAGGGAGCTACAGGCATGGCTTCTGTAAGAAGCTTTGAGAAGCTCCCCAGGCTCCAAGTCAAACCTGCTTCTGGCCAAGACCAAGCCAATCAGAACTTCTGCAATAACATATTTAAGAGGGAAAAACCTGTTAGGTGAGTTCTTTTGTTTTGGGAGCTCTTTTGTTTTGGAGAGGAGTGGGATGTAGTAGAGACAACCATGTGGAAACTGAGGTGAGTGAGGAAGGAAGGCTCTGAGGGGACCTCATTGTGGCCTTCCAGTATCCTAAGGGGGCCTGCAAAAAAGCTGGGGAAGGACTTTTTAGGATGTCGGGTAGTGGTAGGACTAGGGGGAATGGGTCAAAACTAGAGGTGGGGAGATTCAGATGAGATGTTAGGAAGAAGTTCTTCACCATGAGGGTGGGGAGACACTGAAACAGGTTACCCATACAGGTGGTGGAAGCCCCATCCCTGGAAATGTTGAAGGCCAGACTGGATGGGGCTCTGAGTAGCCTGGTCTAGTGGGAGGTGTCCCTGCCCATGGCAGGGGGGTTGGAACTAGATGATCTTTGAGGTCCCTTCCAGCCCTGACAATTCTCTGATTCTAAAGGGTGGAGGAGGCACACTGGAGCAGCTGTT
Source organism: Brachypteracias leptosomus (assembly GCA_013401335.1). NCBI lineage: Eukaryota > Metazoa > Chordata > Aves > Coraciiformes > Brachypteraciidae > Brachypteracias > Brachypteracias leptosomus. The sequence goes on from VYZX01005075.1 coordinate 287,324, forward strand.
CCCCTTCAGCCCCTGGTGAGACAGCAGGCTGAGCTCTTGCGGCCCTTAAAGGTCAATGGTGGGACAGAATCCCATCTATGGTCCTTGGAGGACCCCACACCAGAGCAAGTGATGCTCTCAAAGGAGGCCGTGACTCTGAGGGAAGCCTGCACTGGAGTGGTTTGTCTCACCACACAAGAGAGGCATGAAACCCAGGTGGGGAGAAGGCTCCCCCCGGCAGCACGGGGCCAAGGGCACGCAGCAGAGCCTACCCTCTGCCCCAGCTCCACCGACTGGGCTCCCCCCACAGCTGTGGCTGCGAGAGGGCCGAGTGGTGGGAGGCAGCCGAGCGAGGCGGCGCTCGCCATCAGGCTCACCTCGACACGGCGGGGACCTCCACGGGTGGCTTCCTGCTGAGCAGCTCAACCAAGCAGAGTGTGATCCAGTCACACATGCTCCTTCAGGCACTGAGCATCTCTCTGGCAAGGGAAAAAAGGCACCATGAACTCTGAGCAGGGCGGGCAAAGCTCTCCTGGGACTGCCTCACAGAGGCCTGGTCTTTCCCCACCGCTCCTCACCGGGAGGAAGGCAGTGCCCAACACCAGCAGGATCCTTTCAGGGAGGACACTGGAAAAACACCCCTCCTGAGGCCTTCCCTTCTTAGGAGACCCCTTTCCAGCCCACAGGGTGTGGATGGCTGTGGTGGATCTTCTAGAGAAACTGCCTTGCTTGAGTAAGTCTCTGAAACGCCTGTACACCAACACAAGCAGCATGGGGAATGAACAGGAAGAACTAGAGAGCTGGATTCACAGGGCCATGATCTCATGGCAATCATGGAGACATGGTGGAAGCATGACTGGAATGGACAGCTACATACTTTTTAGGAGATAGACCAGCAAAGTGAGGTGGTGGAGCTGCTCTTTGTGTGCAACTGGAACGTATGGAGCTCTGCCTCAGGTGGATGAGCCCTGGCCCCGCATCAGGTACTCAGGATTGGGGCCAAACTGCAGTGGGGCAGAGGGGGACCCCAGGACTTGTGTCTCACCAGGGAACCCAATGGCTGCCTCTCACATGGAGTCCTAGGGGCTCTGCAGGAGAGAGGAGCCTGGAGAAGGGCCCACGGGGCCACACACCCGAGGGAAGGGGGGGGTGTGGGGAGCAGGCTGGTGGGGATGGGCTGCAGTGCTTGGCAGGGACAGGCTCTGGGGTTTTGAGTTTCCAGATCACAGGTCAAAGTCACACTCACCGTTTTATAAGAGAACAGATCACTAGAGCTGCTGGCAAGTACATGGCAGGTTTTATATGTGAAAGGAATGAACTGAAGGCACAGCTTCCACATTCAAGGCATACAAATGACAGGGAAAAGTAATTTCTAGAAAGGAAGCTTATCTCAGTAATTTACAATGCAAGCTAACAGCCACCAAAGTCAATGAAAGCACGAGTCCTTTATAAACTTTTTAACAGGAAAACACAAGTATTTCCACATGTAAACAGATAATGCTGCTACTGGTAGTGCCACATCCCCAGGAGCATGTAATGCACAGCATACAGTGAAGTCAGGTCATGCAAAGCAGGAGGAAAAGAGCAGTAACCTTTCTGTAACACCTCATCAAAGTTTTCCACCTAAAACTATTCCATTTTCAGCCCCAAAGACACCAGAGCAGCAGCTCCAGTAAGTGATGCATTCACATACTGGACTCCCCAGTCAGTAGCTGCACCTCAGTCCCCTGATTCCTAAAGTAGAAACACTCCTATGTACAACTGTGCTTCATATCCCTGTAATGAAGCAAACACCAAACCACACACAATGGTCTTGTCTGGTCTCCACCACCTTGGAGCAACATGTTTTCACCACAGCCATGGAGTGTGCACAACATGCTCTTGTGCACAGAGGCAGATAAAGCAACAGGGAAATACCTAAACCTTCAAAATCAAATGTCAGGTGAGATGGCTCCTAGACACTGGGGATGAAGCCAGATACAATGGTCTGCAAGGTAAATAGATGCCATTTGGGGTGGTTTCCCTTCAGCTGGTAATGCACCCAGTTATACCACAAATACACCACCAAATTCAGCTGCTATTTTTAGACAGAAAGCAGAAAGAGCAACCTCACCATAGCAAGCATCACAACATTTAGAGCTGGCCAACAATCTCTTCTCCATTTCAAAATGCAAACATATGCAAAGTGCAATGAATTGCAAGTACACCAATTATCAGGGATTGCAGGCAAGGCCTTCAGGAGCTCTTCCCCGATGAATTAAGTCTCTCCCATGCAGGGTTGCAAGAGCTGAGCTTCTGCCTTGCTGCACAGTTCCAGGTAGAGCAGGAAGAAGTCCACAACTGTCTATGTAGAGTGTGAGATGTGGGTGCAGGGCTGGACCAAAGGCTCTTTCCTCCGGGGAACAACGCTGAAACACACTGACCTCAGCAGGTCTGACAGACAGACAAGCTACACGAAGGCAAAGGAAGGGAGATTGATTCATGAAGACAAGCAATTAGGGGCTAAAGGAAACTCATGAAGAGGCCCCTTTGAGTGAAATTGCAAAGCAAAGTGATTTTGGCAGCAGCAGCAGAGCTCTTGGAATTGGGAGTGCTTTTAAACAGCAGCTGACAAGGACTAATTGCTGCCATTGAATGTCAGGGGAGATAGGAAGAAGGAGAGCCTGGGTAGCATGGGAGTCCTGCCAGCAGATAAACAGTCGTCTCAATGTTTTATCATCACCTTGCAACAAGCAGAAAGGGCCATCTTGTCAAAAAACAAAAAAAAAGAAAAAATCCTAGTGCTTCCTGCTGAGCCGTTTGACTCTGGTGGGGCAGTTCCCGTTTGCTTGGTGGTTACAGCCAGCTCAGAGAAATTATTCCTGATGAATCACTACCTGTGTGAGCAAAAGAAAAAAATTTAGAGTAGAGCTTCTAACCTAGCTCAATGTTTTGCCTTCATCCTCTTGACATCAGCTTGGAAAATGGGGTGTCTTTTGCAAACCCTTGGGATCAAGGAGCTCTCTGCAGCACCCATCCAGGACATGGTGTCCTTGCAGAGTAGCAGAGATACCAGTTCTCAGGGAATGGAAGGAAAAGAAACACCTGCATGCAAAGGACCTGGAATGGCCAATTCAGTGTCTCATTTTGAAGAGGAGACAGCAGAACACACACATCTGCTTCCTGCAGGACACTAACCTCTCTGTTCACACCACCACGTTACTACCGGGGGCTGCCAAGGCTCAGCTGCAGAGTCAGGGCAGCTGGCAGGAAAAACTGTTTGAACACAACTGGGATGCCACCTAGAGAGCTTGCTGGAAAGGGAATTCACCTTTCCAAGGCACTTAATATCTATAATGAGAGGTCTTTTCCACAAGCTCTATCATAAACAGGCAACGCTACAGGCTTGGGGGACAGTGGCTGGAAAGTGCCCAGCAGAAAAGGACCTAGGGGTGTTGGTTGACAGCCAGCTGAAGATAAGCCTGAATGTGCCCAGGTGGTCGAGAAGGTCACCAGCATCCTGGCTTGGATCAGCACTAGTGTGACCAGAAAGACTGGCCACAGGATTGTCCCTGTATACTCAGCCCTGGGGAGGCCTCAGTTTTGAGCCCCTCCCTCCAAGAAGGACATTGAAGGTCTGGAGCATGTCCAGAGAAGGGCCACAAAGCTGGGGAAGGGTCCAGAGCATAAGCCTTGTGAGGAGCAGCTGAGGGACCTGGGGTTGTTTGGTCTGGAGAAAAGGAGGCTCAGGGGAGACCTTCTCACTCTCAACAACCCCCTGCAAGGAAGTTGGAGCCTGCTGGGGGTTGGTCTCTTCTCCCAAGGAACAAGCGAAAGGATAAGAGGAAATGGCCTCAAGTTGTGCCAGGGGAGGTTTAGGTTGGACATTAGGAAGAATTTCTTCCCCAAAACATTTATCAAGGCCTGGCCCAGGCTGCCCAGGGCAGTGGTGGAGTCTCCATCCCTGGACGGGTTTAAAAACCATGGAGATGTGGTGCTGAGGGCCATGGTTTAGTGGTGACCTGGCAGTGCTGGGTTAATGGTTGGACTGGATGATCTTAAAGGTCCGTTTTCCAACCTGATTCTGTGATCTCCTTTCCAAGGCTAACTGTAATTCATTCACTCCTTTTCACAGATTATGTTAAGGCTTCCAGTTCCTATTGTCACTGTGCTGAACACTCTCCAGCTACTCCATCACCTTCCCTGAGTTGTAGTGCTGACACCAGATGCTGTCCCCAACAGAAGGTTCACTGCACTATGAGCAGCAGGTAGATTACTTCACACATCTCAGACAAAACACCAGCTATTTAATATTCCATTTCAGACACTGTTCTGCAGAACTTCTGTCCCATCAGATTTTCCCCCATCTTGTATCCAGTAATTCCCAAGTAACTGAAAAATCTGCATTTGATCTGAGGAATTGCAAGATATTTTTCAGCCAAAAGGCAGCTACCTTTGATCTGAGCTGGTGCTGTTTTGAGCAGGATTGGACTAGATGATCTCCAGAGTTCCATTATTCTACTGCCTGTTCTCTAGGTGACTTGGAGTTTATTGCATCCAAGAAAAAAGCCAGTAGCTGGAGATCCTTGTAGATTTTATTAGGTGATAGCAAGTCATTCATGACTAAACTGAACCTCAGGTCAAGTGGATATGAAGTTATCCCTTAAAAATGGTGAGAGAACTGAATCAGGAGCATTTGGCTCCTGAAGTTGTCTTGCAGAAAAACTCTCTCCAGGCTCTAATGTTCAGGCTGATCAAGTAATTCCAGATTATCCTTGTCAACAGCTACACTTCTCCACCTGCTGTCTTTAAAGGCAATGTTCTCTGCATCCATCAATATTCTGCCTGGCTTTCACATCCCACTGGGACCTGTGGCTTCAACCCAGTTCTTCCAGAGAACTTGATAAAAAAGGACACAAGGCTCATCACTAGACACTGAGCTGCAGCTCTGGAGACTTTGGGTCAACTCTTCACTCCACAGTTTATTGTACAGGACAGAGGAAGGCTACAGTGATCTGTCACAATGCTCCACTTTGACAGTGGGAAAATAAACCTTATTCCTACCCACAATTCTGCCTTTTCTATATGGTTTTTATGTTCTTCAGAGTTAAAATGAACCAACTGTAAAGGATCCAGCACAGCAGCTCCTAATTTTCCAGAGGGGCTCCAGCATAAAGACAACTAAAATAATCTTGAGTTAGTCACAGTTTTTCAAGGGCAAGGGAGCAAAACAAGATACTTTAAACCCTGCCAGAAACACCAGATGGAAAATGATATTTTTTAGAAAAAGCAAATGAGCTCTTATCACTTTTCCAATATTAGACAACATCATTATAGGCATCAATAATTAGCAGTAATTCTCTTCCAGAGACACTATTGATTTAACATCACAAATGCTGATAAGTTATTCAATTCAAAGAATAGATTTTAAAAGGGCTTACCCTGCTCAGGTAGCTGCTCCTGGATTTCAGCTGCATTCACTTGATTTTGCTGGAAATCTCTTTCAGAAGGCCTTTCAAATCAGAGAGCTTAAAAATAATTAAAAAAAAAAAGCAGCTTTGTTTATGTCAAGTCAATCCAACTCATTCTATGGGATGATTACACAGGAACAGAACAAAACAAGCAAGCAGTAAGTACCTTACAATAGCCTAAAACATACAAACCCTAAAAATACCAGACAACACCAGCTACAACAGCCAAAACCCCCTCATCTAAACTCCTGCCTCCTCTGTGGACACCAGCCACAGCTTCAAAAGCAGTAGCTGGCTGCTTTTTGCCACATTGGGGTGGCAAATGAAGTGGCACTAATATTGTGTTCCACGGGAAAGCAGTGCTAATTAGTAATAGTAATAAATAGAGTAATTGCCCCTCCAAATATTATACCAAATGCAACAGTGCTTGAAAGGAGACTCCTGATCTCAGTTTTCATGGGTGCAATGAATGAAATGAGCCCCAGTACATGCATGTCACTTAGTTCACATGCAGGCATGACAGCTACAAGCTCCTGATTATATTCCATCTCCTCGTGCTCCGGTTCAACAGAGACCACAGGTTGGTGGAGTTCTGTGGAGCATTCATTCTGACACATGGAGTTGCCTTCAAACCCTTCCCGTGCCAAAACTGAAGACTGTTATTTCCTCAGGACAGTCACATCAAGTTTAAAGGAAAGTTCAATCCATGATCCAAGTTCATGCTTAGGACTCAGTTACCTCCTCAGACTATAGACCTCTGTACTCCCTCACAGAGCAAAGGGTACCATTTGGGTGTTACTTTTCAGTAGAACATTAAGGTTACTGTATTTCCTTTCAGTGTCAAGAGGAGCATCCCTAGACACGTGCTTGGTCACTCAGAGTTTCCATTTCAGTCCTGGAAGCAAGCTGTGATTGAATCATAGAATGGTTTGGGTTGGAATGGACCTTAAAGATCATCTAGTTCCAACCCCCCTGCCATGGGCAGGGACACCTCCCACTAGAGCAGGTTACTCAGAGCCCCATCCAGCCTGGCCTTCAAAATGTCCAGAGATGGGGCTTCCAGCACCTCTCTGGGCAACCTGTGCCAGTGTCTCCCCACCCTCATGGGGAAGAACTTCTTCCTAACATCTTCATTCTGACAATGAAGTGCTCTCTAGCAGATTGGTAGCTTTCTATTGCTTCAACATAGGATGTTTCTGTGAATCAGATGAGAATTGGCCATTTTAATCACCATTCAGGGTCTTCCCACCCTGTAGTATCTATGGAGCATCCTTTGCTTACCTAGCAGGTGCTGAAGCACCACCAGGCTTGCCACAATATATCTGAACAGACACTTTGTTCTACAAGCAGAGGTTAAACAACATCAACAACAGCAAAGGCAGATTAATTACCTCATGCCTTCAGCACTAGAAGCCAAACTTGACAGAACATGTGTTTGAGAAGGGTATATACAAAGTGTGTAATGCTCCTGCTTCCCTTTGGTGTTTCAGGAGCCTGTTACACAGCTGAATATTGCAGTTTTATAATGCAGAAGTTATTTCTACTTTGAAGCCACCCAATAAGGAATACTGCAAAACACTTCCTCAAATACCTTTCTGCTTCTTTTTCCAGCACAAAAGGAAGCTACGTATGGAATCAAAGGAGCACAATAAAAACAGCCCAATGAAAATGGGGTCCTGGGGATAGTAACACTGCACATGATTCTCAGTGATGCTTGTGGACCACTCTCAGCTTTACCAGAGAGAAGCACATCCCCCAGAGCAGAAACACAAAGTACCTTTGCATCCAGCTGTCTAAATCGATGCATCATCCTGCAAACAGAAAGAGGACACAAGAAGAAAGGGCTGAGTCCAGGTGTTGGAGAAACCTTGGCTAAGCACCCCCTCTTTGCAAACCTATGCAGCAGAAATCCATCTGGAGCTAAGAGATCTAGTCCTCTGTGGTCAAAGAGCAGAGCTAAGGCAATGAAGAGGCTGAAGCTGTCAGAAGATTGCTCTCTTTGCATGTAGTCAAGGGGCAGGTACAAACCAGACCATCTGCAGCCACCCCTGCTTGGGAACACGTGTTTCATCCTCCCCAGAAGGGCTGGAGGGGGCTTGGCACTGGTTTTATCACAAGTATATTAGCAGATGAATTACTGTTAGTGCTGCACTGCTCCATTTCCCTTGTCAAGACACTTCTGCTTCCAGTATAAAAGCTATTTTTCAACTGTTTGGGATATATCCAATGCTGAGTGCCTCCAGGTAGTCTTAAACACTTGCTTGTGGACAGCAATATCCACAGCAGGGGCAGAAGGGCATGGATGGGTCTATTTTTTTCTGCCCATTCTTATCAGCTCTTCCCCTACATTTGATTTAGGGAAATACTCAAGTTGCTGGAAGGTAGCTACAAAATGACACCATCAAAACCAGCAGGTTACTGCTCTGCTTTCTACCTTTACTTCTATTTCTCCTTCCTCTTACACTATTACTCTGAAAACACTGAGACAGATCCCAAAGATAAAGTGTCACTAGTCTAAGTCACCAAACTTCAAATACAATCATTCAAACAGCATCTTCCCTTCCCCAGAGGTCTCTCCTACTCATGCTTGACATTGCAGGTCTAACACTATTCTCTGCTAACTACATGACCATAGAATCATTTAAGCTGTAAAAGACCTTTAAGATCATCCAGTCCAACCATTAACCCAGCACTGCCAGGTCACCACTAAACCATGTCCCTCAGCACCACATCTCCATGGCTTTGAAACCCCTCCAGGGATGGGGACTCCACCACTGCCTTGGGCAGCCTGGGCCAGGCCTTGACGACCCTTTTGGGGAAGAGTTTTATCCTAATATCCCATCTAAACCTCTAATGTTACAAGTCCAGTGAGCTACAGCACTGCTTTCCACAATGAGACATCAAAATGCTCTAGGAAGACAACATTTTCTCCTCTGGTGGACAAATAGAAAACCTCTAATACAGAAAGGTGAAATTATTTGAGAAATATTGTGACAGACACTTGGACCAAGTGTGTTTAACACATCTCCTGTGTTCATTAGGTGCCATTATAACCCTTGCAATATTGCCACTAGCATTTTACCAGCCCCATCAACTATTTCTGAAGACAACCTTCAGACTGTCAGCAGACAAAAAAAAGCCACCATATTACTTAAAAAAGAAAAAAATCCAAAGAAAAGGCACATTTATGCTGAGTTTATTTATCCAGTTGTTAGTTTGTAAACTGCTGAAAACCTGCCTTCACTAAAACTGCTCCACAGAAAGTTTAGAGAGTGAAGACAAAGACTGGCAGACTTACTCTTCTGATGAATCATGTGCTTTGGTGTTGATTTTGACAAGGTAGTTTTCCTTCATGACAGCTTCCCATGCCAGGATTTCATTGTCCTCATTTTTTGAGCCTGGGAAATGCAAGTGAAGCAAAACAACAAGACTAGATTCAGTTAATTCTCCTTTCTGATGCTAAGATGCAAAAAAAAGGGCAGGTTAGTACTTGCATTCAGAGGCTACTCATTCCCTTCTCTGCATCCAGAGCATTCCCAGCCCTGCTTCCCACCTGTGGCACAGCTCTGATAAAAATGACATTAATGCATTTTACCCTGTGCTGCTGGCAACCAGAGTTGAGTAAAAAAAGAAAATATGAACCAAAAAAACCACCCCTAGCAAGCTTCAAGTGTCTTTTTGGACAGAAATCCAGCCTTACAGGCTGCCCGGAGAGGTTGTGGAGACTCCTTCTCTGGAGACTTTGAAAACCCATCTGGAGGTGATCCTGGGCAACCTGCTCTGGGTGACCCTGCTTTAGCAGAGGGGTTGGATGAGATGATCTCCAGAAGTCCCTTCCAAGCCCTACCATGCAGAGATTCTGTGAATTTTTTGAGTCTTGGTTAACATGAGCACTTTGTGAAATGGCAGCTGCTTCAACAGGCATTAGGACATTCCAGAGAGTTCCTGTCTGGGTTTGAGCTTTCCATTTGTCTCTATTTTATTCCATATTGGACCATTAAGAGTAAGAGCTATGAAGAACCATGATGTGTGACTTATTGACCTACATTTCAAAGTGATGAAGCATTGTCTTCTCTAAAAAGCATCTCCTGCTGCTGCTGTAAATTAGTGACCCAGACCAAGCCACTTTGAGGCATCCAAGTCCTCTAAGATAATACTTCTGCATTTTATCCATCACAAACCACATGGGTTTTAATAAAAAAAAAATATTAGCTGAGATAAAAGAAGCCCAGAGCTGGCAAATGACCAAAGTCCCATTTCCTCCACCCAGCACTCCTCTGACCTCACACAGCCTCAGTTGTTCTCCCACATACCAATGAGCATTTAAGCACCTAAATCCCAACATTTCCATAAGGATTAAGTGGGCAAGACAAGATTTTGCAATAGTCAAGACATTAATGTGCTTTCTCCACACAGTTCTCAGCTCCTGCCACCAGCTCAACCAGATATTCTGGCTCTAATTAATTCTTCCACTTGCTTTTAGAACTGCAACATCAACCATGCATCACTTGGGCAAAAAATATCTGCCAATAAACAACCTCTCTGGTAAGACTAAAACAATTTAGTCAGTGCTAAGGAATTTTATACCCCAAAGCAAGCATCTTTCTGCTAAACTAATAACAAATCCAGCCTGTGCTGCAGGGTGACAGTCAGGCTGCTGATGGATGAGAATAAGTCTGTCAATTAACTCAGCTTACCCTCTCTCATCTGCTTCTGAATGGCACTTAAAAGAAGAGAAAACACACCATTTGTTGGGGGGAAAAAGCTTGTTAAAACAATTCATATCTGTGCCCTCTGACAGAGTAAATAAGGGGGAAAGAGCCAGAGGACTGACTCAGTCCCTTCTGCATTTTTGAGGGGGTTTGCTCATTTGACCATGCCCAGAGGGTCAGCAGAATCTCTGTTCCCTTTTGGTCACTCACTAGCAGGCAGAAGAACCCCTGAAGATGATTGTCATCTACTAGCTGTGCTAGCTGGGAGACTGTAATGGAAGAACAAAAAGAAATGCAAGTCCAAAAGGTGGGGTGGCAAGCAGAGACCTCTTGTACTAGTTACCTAAACATTCAGAGCCTGCAAGGTCAGGGATCTCTGCCCCTGAGTAACCACACAGGAGGGATGCACTGCCAGATGTTAAGGACAAATGGGATGGGTCACATCCCCCATGCAGACCATGAAGATGGCTTTCAGCTGCTGCAGGCTCTGCCTCACTTTATTCAGTGCTCCAACACCTAAAAAAATCCCCTTTCACAGCTAGGAAGCAGGACAGGCAGCCCTAAAGTGATAGGATTAATTTGAAGACTTAATCGATTTACATATGAGGTGATTCTACCTTGAAATGGCTTGGACAAGACAGCACTGGATAACTCTGCAGAGTACTCAAGTAGAGCAGGTCTCTTTGTATAACAAAAAAGGTCTCTAACGAGTCCAAAGCTAATGGGTGGTGGGGACCACAACCATACTTAACCAGAATTTCAGCATAAGGAGTATAATTCCCTGTATCCCAGAGAGAGCACACCAGGAGTTGTGAAGGAAGATTACAGCTGAGAGGCAGCCAGGGGCTTTGATTTGAACCTTACTGAAGAGATTTCCAGCAAAAGAATAGGTTTGCATTTGATAGAGAACTTGAATGAGCTGCTCCTCATTTCCAGTGCAACCACAGAATCACAGAATGTTGGGGACTGGAAGGGACCTCAAAAGATCATCTAGTCCAACCCCTCTGCCAGAGCAGGATCTCCTAGACCAAGTCACACAGGAACATGTCCAGGTGGGCTTTAAACGTCTCCAGAGAAGGAGACTCCACAACCTCCCTGGGCAGCCTCTACCAGTGTCTGTCACCCTCACTGGGAAGAATTTTCTTCTCATATTTATGTGGAACCTCCTCTGTTCCAGCTTACACCCCTTGCCCCTTGTCTTATCATTGGATGTCACCGAGAAGAGCCTGGCTCCATCCTCCTGACACTTGCCCTTAACATATTTATAAACATTAATAAGGGCACCCCTCAGCCTCCTTTTTTCCAAGCTGAAGAGGTCCAGCTCCCTCGGCCTTTCCTCATAAGGGAGATGTTCCACTCCCTTCAGCATCTTCTTGAAGGTCTACATTGCATCTGGAAACCTCCCACCAAAACACGAACTGCTTGGTTTAAGCCCACCATGCCCATCACCTGCCCCAGAGCTGCCTTTTAGGTAGGAAAGAATAATCCAACTCACAACAAATAGATGGTTCTTTACTTTCATTCTTACAGCAGCACTTGAAACACTTCCTCAGCACCATGAAGATGTAGGCAAAGATGACAAAAGGGAAGGGGATAGTCAAGCGGCTGCAGTACTCTTGGACCAAGAAGTAACGCTGGAACTTCCACACCTGGTCGTTGTTCTCTTGTACTGATCCAACAGTGTAACTAAGAGACAGAGAAAATACACACAGCCTTGGTTAGCCACCAAAGAAGGCATCTCACAGAACCACAGAATGGTGAGGGTTGGAAGTGAACGCTGGAAATCACCTTGTCCAACCCCCCTGCTAAAGTATCCAGAAGGTCGCCCAGAGCAGGTTGCCCAGGATTGCATCCAGGTGGGTTTGGAATCTCTCCAGAGAAGAAGACTCCACAACCTCTCTGGGCAGCCTGGGCTGGGCTCTGGCACCCTCACAGCAAAGAAGTTTTTCCTCCTATTCAGATGGAACCTCTTGGGTTCCAGTTTGTGCCCACTGCCCCTTGTCCTGTCACTGGGCACCACTGAAAAGAGTCTGGCCCCATCCTCTGGACCACTACAGGCCCTTTAGATATTGAGGAACATGGATCAGAGCCCCTCTCTGTCTTCTCCAGGCTAAACAGCCCCAGGTCTCTCAGCCTTTCCTTGTCACAGAGATGCTTCAGTCCCCTCAGCATCTTTGTAGCCTCCATTGGACACTCTCCAGTAGTTCCCTGTCTCTCTTGAACTGGGAAGCCCAGAACTGGGCCCAATGCTCCAGATATGACCTCACTAGGGAAGAGAAGAGGAGGAGGAGAACCTCCCTCGACCTTCTGGCCACACTCTTCTTAATGCACTCCAGGAGACCACTGGCCTGTTGGCCACAAGAGCATTCCAGAGCAAGGTAACACATCATTACTCTTCATTATACCAGGACATGGTTTTGTGAAGTCACCCTGGAGCTGTTAATTTCTACTGAAGTTACTGAGTTTGCCCTCCTTTTTAGAGAGAAATTTGACAATGGGGAGAACTAAGAGAGTATGAAAAAAACCACAACTCCCTCAAGTTACAAACAAACTGGAAAAGTGAGGAACAGGGAGAAAATATTCCACATACTTTCACCACCTCAGCTCCAGGCAATTTTCTTCCAGCCTAGACACATGAGAACAGGATGATGCTTTGCAAGATGCTGTCTCATTAATTCATCAGCTAACTTCTTTCCCAGAAAAAAAAAACACAACCCTAAAAATACTAAAAATAGAACATTTACCAGAAAAATGTAAAGCTCCTGAGATTTTGAGTGGAGGCATTAAGAATGCTCCAGGCATGGATCAAACCTACTGTAGTCAGCACTGTATGAACCCAGGAAAGCAACAACCACAAAAGCAAACAGCTCAGCCTGGCTGACCTTTCACTGCTGACATTAAATGGCAGATGGATGCTTCCAAAATGTCTGTGTTGAGATCCTAGTGGACCCAGATAAGCTAAAACCTTCACTTGGTGGAATTTATTTATTGTTTTAGAGGAAAAATACAATCCTGACATTCAGAAGTATCTAAAATGTAATATTCATCCTTTTCAGCTAATGCACACTGGATGCAAAGAAAAAAATTGGATTCTCTGTTTTTAAAATTTATGTATAATTGTAATTACACCATATAGAGGCATTGATTGGGCTGGTCTCTGATAGACATCACAGAATCCCAGCATGGTNGTGTCCCCCAGGAGCCATCACTGATGTCACATGTTTCCAACTGCAGCAAGAAAAATCCATCTGGGTTTGCTGTTTGCCCACTGGGCTTCCTGCTTCAGTACAATCCAGAGCTCCTGCTTAAGTTGTTCCATCTACTGTGAAAATGAACTAGCAAAGCTCTGAGAGTGTCTTGAGAGAATTCACGCTGAAGCCTTCCACAGAATAAGCTGTACTGGCTAAAACTAGGTTTTTATTGGCATAACTGTATAAACCAGAGCATTTAGGTGCTGTTAAAGTGCTCTAAAAAATACCAAGGGCTTCTAGGGTAGAGCTGGCTTACTGCTATGATTTCCTTTAACAACATGATTTTCTTTTAGACATCACTGTCTTTGGAGTCCATCTCAGCATGGGAAGAAAAGTTCAGAACAGAGAGCAGAGCAGATCCCAAAGGCAAGGTGTTCCCAACTCAACACACTAATACAGCTCATCTCAGGCCAGCAAAAAACTGGCACTGGCATCCAGAAGGGAGACCCTCTTGAGGCAAAGCAAGAGCTCTTAGTAGCAGCTCCTGTAAACACTCCTTGCCAAAGCAAATTCCTGCCAAAGTACCATCAAAACATGCAAAAGTAAACATAGTGGACTTCAAAAATGATGCTAAGTATTTTTTTGTTAGGCTGCAATGGGGTGTAGAGCAGAAGAGAAGCCAGCTTGGGAAGGAGAACAGAGCCACAGCACTGTCATTCACAAGTCAGAGGTGGGACAGGAGGACAACACTCCAGAAGTCTGATGGGAAGGACTTCCCATTATTAAACTCAACTCTGTGTCAAAGCTCACAGTGTAAACATCGAAGATTTCTGTGATAAACTCCTCCCTGAGGACAAGTTATGGTTTACAGCCAATATATACTTGATAACAAGCACAACTGCAACCATTTCTGCTTGGTGAGTCAGTGCTGTGTGATACAGTTGGCAGTTCCTAGCACCACATTGACCCATCTGCATGGTGTAACACCTCACAAATCACCACAAAAGGCCTCCTGACTGGTAGACCCACAGACAGATAAATTATCATAGAACACCAGAGGTGCCCCAAGGAGATGCAGCCCATTGCTCGTGGTATAAGTCAGAATAATAAATAGGAGGTCCACCAGCACAATACCAGACCCATCACCACCACATAGCAGTTCTGGTTAATTAAACCAGAGTGTCATGAAAAGACTGTGTGTAAAGGGTGCTTAGAGAAGTAGTAAGAGAAGAGGCCAGGTCATTCAAGGTCAGGCCTGATGGGGCTCTGAGCAGCCTGCCCTAGGTAGAGATGTCCCTACTTGTGGAGGGAGGTTGGACAAGATGACCTCTAGAGGTCTCTTCCAGCCTGAATCATTCTATGATTCTGTGATTGCACCCATTTTGCTCAGACTGCTGTGAGAAGCACTGGATAACCATGACTTTGTCCACCTTCCCACATGACCCCCATCATTTGAGAGGTCTGTTTCAAGCTGGGAACTCTATCCCAGCAATTCCTCCACAGAAGGCACAGGCAGAGTCCAAGACCTGGCTTCCTACCATTTTCCAGGACCTCATTCCCCTTCCCAGAGGGATATTGATACAGAGATCACAAGCAATTGCTTATTACATACCCAAACATGGCCACGAGCAGGTTGACGAGGAGGATGTTAGTGGAGAGCATGTAAATGCAGACAAGGGGAATGGTAATCCACTCTGGGAAGCGGGGGCGGTTGTTGGCATCCAGCTCCACACACAAGGGCTTGGACTCATTCCCAGAAAAGGTGCAACGGTCAAGGTTGTAGGTGGTACCTCAAGGACAAGAGAAGAGAGCAAATAGTGAACCCTCTTCCCTCCTTTCTGTTGGGTCCAGCCCCAAGCACTGCCACTGACCACAGTACGTGTGGCCGCCTCCTTCCCCGCCTCCCCATCAGACACAAAACCTTGCTGCTGCTTGGAGGAAAGGGGTCAACGCGAGACTAGACAACCACTGAAAGGACAGAGTCTCCCACCCACCCAGGAGAGCTTCTTATGGACAAGAGGTACCATCAACATCATCAGGGTACTGGCCAAACATAGCCAGGTAGGGCTCGTAGATGACGGACCGAAATATCCACTCCCAGCGGTGCTCGTTCTTCCTCAGGATGCCTTGTCTGGCCACACCAAAGGCCACCATCCACACAGCAAAGAGGAAGAGGAAGAAGAAGACATCTATCATCTGAAAAAGGACAACAAGCAAACGGATCAATTCCCCACCACGTGCCTGTTGCAAGGCACACACGTCTTGTTTTTCCTTTCTGATTTGATATTAGGGTGGAGAACAGATATTAGAAAAGCCCACACAAGTCAGCACCAGTTTAATGCATGTTTTCAGATCACTGTTCCACAAATTTACAGTCACCATAGACAAATAATCGACCAGAACTTCAGAAATGTTTCTGCAACCATAAAACCAAGGCACATTTCAGAATATAGGATATCTCCCTGGCACCAGCCAGGCTCCACTCACAACAGCCAGATCCACGTACAAACACTATTTATATGGCACCTGTAGCTTCAGACCCTGCAGCCAAGTATCAGGTAAAGCAGCCACCACTTTGAAAATACCACCCTGGGTGGCTTCAAACCAGCATTTATAGTCTAGACACCCTGGCTAAGAGTTTCATGAATTTCTAGCTCTTAACAGTGTAACTGAAGACTGGTAACATCCCAGCACAGCTTTCTAGTTCGTTGCAGACCCATCTCCACTAAGACCTGCCCTTCCACTAGCCCCAAGCATCTTTATTCTGAGTCTTACCCCAAAACTCATCCCTTTTGAATCTAAGGCACTCTAGAACCAAGAAATCTCTAGACTCCAGCTTTGCAACAGTGGTACATGCCAAAATAAAGGCTTGCTGGGAAAGCTGCAGCCCATGCCATTACTACTGTATTTTTAAATTCCATATATGCCAATTCTTTCCTACAGCACAAGAAAACCCAACCACGGTTGGAATGCAGAAAGACAGGGAAAATGTCTCCTAAGGACATTCCCCAAACTCTCCCCATGTTGAGCACACTTCAAGTATCTTCTCTTTGCAATGTATGTGCCCATGTGCAGAGGTTATCACTGGAGGGAGGATTCAAGCAGACGCACTCCAGCTCTCCAATGCTCCTCATTCCACACCCACAGCAAGCCACACCTGTATTAGATAGAACCCCACTCTCTTCCTACTGCCTTTCCCAGTCTGCAAACATCCCCTCCAGCTACAAAGGCCAGAATTAGCCCAGCCACCCCATGAGAGGCTCCTCACCACCTGCTTTTCCAGTTACTTGTGTGATGGATGCAGTGGAAGAAAAATCCTCCTCCTGTACCATTTATCATCACTGTCTTGTTTGGTGTATGCTCATGGGAGCAGCAAGAGTGGCAGAATACACCAATGAAACATTGGAGACATGCAAGACAAAAGCTACCAGGAAACAAGTTTCTTCTGTCATCAGCCTGATCTTTATTCTCTCCCTATGCAGAGGGAAAGAAAGAGGCCACGCTCTTAATTAGGTCCTATTTAAATCTTAATTAATCCCATTTAGCAGATTTAAGAGAAGGAGAGAACTTGCTGCCATCATCAGAAGGGTGGTGAGGAAGAACAAGGCATCACATCATTTATTTAGACTCTCTTGAACAGCTGCCAGAATCTTACCATCCTCTGCAGCATAATAATTTTGGGTCCTAGATTCCTGCTAACTGTGAAAATATGGATCAGCCTCAGTGTAAAAACTATGTAGTCCAAACAGAAAATGACTTTCCCAGAATACCAAGAGCTTTCATCAGAGGAGTGAAGCCTGATGGAGAAAGTAAAGAAAATGAAGAGAAGCGTTGGGTAAAGCATGCAGAAAGTCAGGTACAAGTACAGTGAAACACTGAAATGGGGGGTGGAAATGAGGGATGGAGAACAGAGCACAGGTACCCAGAGCCCTGTGGCCTCTCCCACCCACTCCCACTGGATGACAGGTGGTAGAACTGGTTCCTGCACACCTTCCTAGCTCAGCTACACCCTTCCTATCTCGGCTACATCATTGCTGTGTCTTCTCTTCCCCTCTAAAGCTGTGAACTGCAAGGAAATCTTGTACCTTTGGCTAGTCCTCCAAGAACATGGGTGCAATCACTGCTCTGCTGCATGGAGGCAACAAGAACTGAGTTCCAGCTGACTGAACACTTACACTGTATCATGTGCTCCCATCATTTCTTTGTCATGATGGTGAACTCACCTATCCATGTAGAACAGCTTAGGTGAGCTACTGATACTCTGTTTAGACCATCATAGGTACAACTACAATTAAATACAACCTGCTAAAAACTCAGAAAGCCCAGATTATCAATAGTCAATAATAAGAGCCAGGGAAGATCCCAAAGAACTTGTGACTCTCTGAGGTATCAACCATCTTATCCTGCACCTTTGTCTGGTAGGCTCTATACAGCCAGGCTTGAAGGCACTGTCATGAAATCTAAGCCTATTTCAATCATCATCTTCTAACCATGCTCATCCAAACCTAAACACTAAGAAAGGCTCTCCTGCTAGCCCAGAAAATTTAGGAAAGTCACCTTGGACTCCATGGATAGCCTCAAATTCCAATACACACAAAAAAGAAAATACTGCATTCAGATGTTCCCTCATCACTTTATTTCTTTATTTGCTTTTACAGATTTAGAGCCAAAACTTCGTATTTGGGGCCTTCCTAAAGAACAGGGAGTTTCATAAACACATCATCTCCCAAAATTTTGGAATCAAAACCCACAGAAGAAGCCAAGCCCTCATGTGGCCACAAGAAAAGAGAAAATCCTACTCACCTGAAGACAATCCCAGCTATGAAGTAGAAGATTGCTAGAGTATCCATAACGTTCCACAGATCTGAGAAATACTTACTGCCATTCATGTACCACTGGGGAGGAAGAAGAGCAGAAAGTAACCACCACACAGCACTGGCCAGGGATGTGATGTGAGGAGCTCGTTCATCTCCCCCTCATCTCTCCCCACTGGATGTCCTCATGGGTAAGTAATCCACCCACCACAAGAGTAAGGATTGGGTTTTTTCTCAATTAATTCCTCTATCACACATAATATGTACACCAGAGTCCAGATTGCTCTTAATTACATCAAAAGAGGAGTTTGAATATATCCAGCAATGCTAGAAATTACTGGCAACATGTTTTTACATAGTCTAAAAGGACTATGGGTCAAGATTTTCTATGTTTACAGCTCCTTAACACATCTTCTCCTGCAGTCCAGATGTCCTGAGCTACTGCTCTTGCACTGGGACCAGTTAAGCACATCAGTGGTACAAACACTGTCCCCAAACATTGGGGCATAACCCAACCCTGCACTTGAGGAGAGGAAAGAACAGTCCTGACAAAAGCCAGGACTGACATACTTAGTGCTCACGTATCTACACGCACTGCTGGGGGACCTCAGGGTAGTTCTGCTGGAGCACACTTTCATCTCCTGCCAAAAGGGTCAAAGGAGTCTTGGTGTGACCCACTAAGAGCAGATGAAACACAGAGGGGTGGCAGGAGAGTCACTGTTTTGGGGAAATTGGAGGATTCTGGCTTCTCTCCCTTCACAGAGCTCACTCAGTAATCTGTCCCTGGCCACACACACATGCTTTTGATCAAAGATGCAGCTTTAATTTATTGTTTTAATTACCTGGCTCTCTAATTCTGAATTGCAAGGCTTGTGAAAATCTCTGCCCACTCCCAGACTGACTGGAACTGCACCCTGGCTGGGGAATGAAGGGATCAAGAGCAGCCCTGCAGAAAAGGACTTTGGGGTGCTGGTGGATGAAAAGCTGGACACGAGCTGGCAACGTGCACTCACAGCCCAGAAGCCAATCCCATCCTGAGCTGCATCCAGAGCAGGGTGGGCAGCAGGGCAAAGGAGGGGATCCTGCCCCTCTGCTCTGCTCTGGGGAGACCCCCCTGCAGTGCTGGGGCCAGCTCTGGAGTCCTCAACATAGGAGAGACATGGACCTGTTGGAGCAGGGTCAGAGGAGGACATTTCACCATTGCCATGACAGCTCTAAACGGGATGTGAGAAAGTAGCTCTGGCTAGTTAAAAACCTCTAGGACCACCAGAAGTGAAAACAGGGCTGAGCCAGTGGCTTAGGGTTCAGACACAGTTCAGTTCTCCCAAACAGTGAAACAATCTGCTTAAATATCTGGTAGCTGCCACTTCCACAGACACAAGATTTGCTAATCAGAGGGCAGATTGCTCCCCAAAATGAGTTGTCTGACAGTGGGACCTCAGGCAACATTACTCTTACTTTTCCTTTGATGTGACAACAAACCCTAAGACATCTCTATTTTTTTTAATATTAAGGACACAGATACTATTTAGAGTTAGACCAGTGCACATACAATCTATCTCAAATGAAGCCAGAGAGAAAGCTTCCTGAGAAGCTTAGAGGATTGGGACACTGCTCTGTGTTCTGCTGCTCCTTAGCAAAATAGGTTTGAAGCCAGGACACTGCCTTAAGATAACTGTAAATCTTCAATAAAGTCTCTGTTTTAGGTGCCTCTACTTTCACAATCAAATTGGTACAGTCTGGTCACCAGCTATTAATGGGATTACTGGGATCTGAAGCTGTTCTGCCTGCTCAGGGTAGTGAGAAACAGTGACATTGGTTGGAAAAAAGGTTCCCATCCCTAAGGCTTTCCCAGGACTTTTGCTGGGTACCCACGGGAAGTGCAAGGACAGGTCCAGAGACACCAGAACCTAAATCAGCAGAAACAAACACTCCATTAGTGTTTTCATCACAACAGAGCCTTTTACTTTTCCCCCATTTTCCTTAGCAAGTGAAGCTGCCCCAAACAGGGCACCACCTTGACTACCAACAAAAGGAAAAGACCTCACAGCAGGTTCAGCCCAGGAACATCCACACCCAGCAATGCCAGCTGAGCTCACCTGAGAAATGCTACCCCAGGGTGGCCTGACCCAGCAGATCACCCACAAACACTCACGTGGACACTAAAGCCTTACAGGACAACCAGAGAGCAGCACCATGCCCACTTCTCTCCCCATTTCCCCAGCACAAAGTTGGTCCTTGGGACGATGTGAAATGAGCCAAAAATTGTATTGATGATTAAAAGATAAAGATAAATACATAATAGTACATTGCTCATGTATTAAAATTATAAAGGGGCATGGAATGTGGAGAAGAGAGGCAGGAATCACTTGATTGAGGGGTATGTGCCCAGATAAACGTGTTAAATCTAACTTCCTAGTCTCAACTGCCTCGGCCACCCAAGCCAAGCACTCCTTAGAAATACCTCCACTGGCACCAGATCATCCACACACCTCAAAGTCAACACAAATTCCTCTTGGTGCATGGACACTGCAGCTCTTGGGGCACGGGCAGGAATTAAATATCAGAGGGAAAACCCCAAAATATTCATTGTACCCTGAGCTGCCTAAACGTATCTCCCCAGAAGTGGTTCCCCTGTAAGTGAGGAGCAGCCTGTGCTGATTTCTGCTACTAAGAGGGGGAAAAAACCACCAGGCTTTGAATGTCTAGCACTAAACACTTTGGGTTTGCAAGCGCTGCCTACTTGTCTCACTTCATCACAAAGCAGAATGAAGACCAGCACGTAAAGGATGATCTCCAGGGCAGTGGGTTCCTTCTGGAAATCCATGAGCAACACGTAGGCAAAGAGCAAGAGGAAGGCGATGTAGAAGATGACATTCCAGGAGAAGACCACAAAGGGAGAGGTGAAGAAAGACACATAATACAAGATGAGTTTCTTGCTCTTCTCCACAGGTTTTTTCCTGAGGAATTAGAAGAGGGAAAAGGGTACTGAAGCATAGCTGCACTGCAAACATCTCTGTGCTCTTCAAAGTGAAAATGAGAAAGGTGCAAAGTGTAGCAGAGGGCATTAAAGATAATGTCCATTTGCATTCACTGACTTGTGTGAGGCACACAACTAAATTGGCACATCTTAACTCCAAATCAGAGTGAGGACAGATCTGTCAAAAGCTCATTCAATCATTAAATATCTTTGAGGGTGACTGAACACTGGAAGAGGTTCCCAGAGTGGCTGTGGGAGCCTCCATCCTTACTCAGAGATACTCAAAACCCAACTGAACACAGAACTGGACAACCTGCTCTAGCTGACCCTGCTTTGAGCAGGAGGTTGGGCTGGATGATCTGGTTCTTTAGCCAGGAGAAAGCAGGCCCAGGGGAGACCTTCTCACTCTCACCAACTCCCTGAAAGGAGGTTGGAGCCTGGTGGGGGTTGGTCTCTTCTTCCAAGGAAGAAGTGATAGGACAAGAGGAAACGGCCTCAAGTTGCACCAGGGAAGGTTTAGGAACAATGTCTTCCCCACAAGGGTTGTCAAGGCCTGGCCCAGGCTGCCCAGGGCAGTGGTGGAGTCCCCATCCCTGGAGGGGTTTAAAAGCCATGAAGATGTGATGCTGATTGACATGGTTTAGTGGTGACCTGGCAGTGCTGGGTTAATGGTTGGACTTGATGATCTTAAAGGTGTTTTCCAACCAGAACAATTCTATGATTCCATGATCTCCGAGAGGTCCCTTTGGACCTGAATTGCCCTGTGATTCTATGTTTAATTGATGTGCTTTGCTTCTGCTAATAAGAAGCCAGTTGATTACCTGAATGAGATGAAACCACATCCTATTAAAGGGAAAAAGAACAGACACAGAATAATCTTCCAGTTCTTGGTATCTCTTGAAATCTCTCCATACCACTGCTTGGAAAGGAAATTCTGCAGGGAAGAAGAAAATATCCTGGTTGTTCCAACAGCAACAAAACAAACTAGAAATGCCATTAGAGGACCTTTGATTTAGTAAAAAAACTTAAATCAAAATGAGTGGGATTCCTGTTTCAGCTTTCTGCCTTGGCAACCTTGTGCTGGTTCCTCACTCCAGCCATCCTTCAGTCTACATGAGGAGTTCAAAGTCAGGCTGAGCAGGACTTGATCTGATTTATAAAGCACTTTATATTTCTATGATGGGCAGTACATCCATGCTGAGTATCAACAGGAGCTGTACCAAGGGAGATGTCACTTCAGGCAGTCTTTATAACCCAGCTCATTACAATTTACAGCTCTAAATCAAGTCTTCCCTTCCTGATTCAGCAGTTGTGGGCAAATCAGCCATCTCCTATGTCAAGAAGAGGAGCCACAGACCCTGTTTCCTCCACCAGGCACTTTGGGATGCATTCCCCAGCGCTGCAGACACTGGTGACACTGGTTCTGTGAGCACACTGTGGGACACAGCTACACCACCACCCTGCAGAGCTCAGTGTTCACCAGACTGGGAAACCTCACCCAGAGGCTCTGACCTCCACAAGGACAATGTCTGAGCACTGGCCTTTCACAGAGTGTTCCCCTAGATGTAGCATTTTCAAAGCAAGAATATTCACCTTTTTTTTTTTTTAATGCTGCCCAGATCACAGGAGTTGTGGTAAGCTGTGCACCTCCTTTTCACTGACCTTACCTGCACCCCTGGCTGGGCAATGAACTGCTGGTCTTTGGCTTCCACTGCTAGCTCCAGACAGTTGCAGCCTCCCCAGGCTTCACAGGAGTAGGTCAGCAGCTGCTCAGCTAGTTCTTCATCATTGCTGTAGCACTCGGTGAACAGCTCTGGAGGAGAGAGGCAGCCCCACACTGAGCTCCAACTTCAGACTCAATTTTCTCACCAACTTGGGTACAATTGTCTTCAGTGACTTCCAAAGCATAACATTTAGCAGATACAAGAACTCCTTCCACATTTTCAGCCTGGTAGAACAACGTGTGTGTTGCTTTACACCCCCCCTTGCACATGTTAAGCTTTCATACAGAATTCACAGCTAGATGGAAAACTGTGATAACTAAATCAGCTCATGCAGAGATAGCACTGAGTGAGTTCTGCACTGAAAAAATTGAGTAAAAAATATGAACTTCTACTTAAATGACTCAGTATATCTGCTTGCTTCATGTTCTTTCCATTCAGTTAGCACTGATCTAATGAGTTATGATATGGAACTACTGAGACTAACAGCAGGGTTGAACAAGGGCAGAATCTGATGCTTTTTCATTGCAAACAGAGTTGGTTTAGAAAAATCACCAGCATCTTATTCTGCCCATGGATTTTTGCCACTAACAATGCACATAGGGTGAAAAATTCTCTTTTTTCCAGCCCTGAATGTTTCCTACTCAAAGGCAGTTCTGCTGGTGTATCTGTGAGAGAGAACAACTGCCCTGAAGAGTGAGCCAACCTCTTAGAAACCACACCAGGCTTCACTAGAAGCTCTTCTCTCCAGCAGCACCTTCCCCCAGGCATTTCACAGAGAGTGCATCACTGTGACTGGGAGAACTCACACCTACAGCAAAACCTTTGGCTGGTGCTACCACAAGTAGATAGATCGACTTCAAGGTCACTTCTCAGTGTCTTGCTAAAAAAGTCCAGCTGGATGTAGATACCTTTAGGAAAGTCTATTTAAGCAGTTTTTGCCTTGAGAAGTAGGAGTTTGTGGTAACAAGTAAGATATTTTCAGTGTGGCCTTGCACCACTCTTTAGCAGATAGTGCAACAGCTTTGCTGAACCATGTACAATAAAAATCAGGCTCAAGTTGAACAGGTCAATCTAGACTCCACGAGCCCCAGAAAAGGAGCAAACATGGTCTACATTTAGGAGCCATAAAACAACATCTGTCTGGGGAGATTTTCAATACTTGACTAAAAGAAGCTGTGACAAAACTGATTTAGTCCTGGTGGCAACACCACCTCAATGAGAAGACTGGACTAAAGGCCTCCTGAAGCCCTTTCCAGCAATGTTTCTATGGTTTCCTATTCAGCCTGCAGGGCTACTGCACTTTACCTGCCCCCTTATCTGACCTACGGTGGTGACAACACATCACTGGGCAGCAATGCAGTTAGAGATATGCTGCTTTCTGCACCAGGCAGGAGAACAAGGTCATGATCTGCAATAAAACCCCAGAGACAACACTGTGTTGTATCTCCCTCCAACTTTAGGAACCAAGGTCCTGCTCCACAGGGTGCACCACAGATAAGCTTGACTTCATAAGTGGTGGGTGCTACAAATGAATCTCTGAATAATTTGCAGGATAGCTAGACACAAAAAACATCAGCATTAAGGCTCAGGAAATGGAAGTCCTAAAAAACCCAGAACATCCCTCTGCTCTTCTGCCACCCATTATCCTCATTAAATACAAAACTATGGTCACTTCAGCCCATGAGATGAAGGTCTAAACTCAGAATTATCAACAGCCTTTGTGATAGGAGAAACTGAAGGTCATATAAAGGAAGGAACATAACCAAGCTAGATCTGAATTCTCCAAGAGGAACAGTATTGCTTCTCACTGTAGAATATGGAAGGTGTATGATTTTGAAGCCCAGAATTCCAAAGAAGGACCACGAGGATGATCAAAGGGCTGGAGCACCTCTCCTACAAGGATAGGCTAAGAAAGTTGGGGTTGTTCAGTGTGGAGAAGAGAA
Organism: Brachypteracias leptosomus; assembly: GCA_013401335.1. Classification (NCBI taxonomy): domain Eukaryota; kingdom Metazoa; phylum Chordata; class Aves; order Coraciiformes; family Brachypteraciidae; genus Brachypteracias; species Brachypteracias leptosomus. The sequence goes on from VYZX01005075.1 coordinate 312,117, forward strand.
GGCTCTGAGGGGACCTTATTGTGGCCTTCCAGTATCTTAAGGGGGCTACAAGAAAGCTGGGGAGGGACTTTTTAGGATGTCAGGTAGTGGTAGGACTGGGGGGAATGGGTCAAAACTAGAGGTGGGGAGATTCAGATTAGATGTCAGGAAGAAGTTCTTCCCCATGAGGGTGGGGAGACACTGGCACAGGTTGCCCAGAGAGGTGGTGGAAGCCCCATCCCTGGAAATTTTGAAGGCCAGGCTGGATGGGGCTCTGAGTAACCTGCTCTAGTGGGAGGTGTCCCTGCCCATGGCAGGGGGGTTGGAACTAGATGACCTTTAAGGTCCCTTCCAACCCTGACAATTCTATGATTCCAGAATCCAATCTGCTTTTTACCTGCAGTTTATTCTCATGCCCCAAAAGTATTCCTGCAAACTCACAGGGTGGCTTTTCTCAACCTGAATATTCCTGTTTCTGGGCACCCTTCTTCAGCCCTGCCATTAGAGCTAGGTAGCTTTGCTTCCCAATGAAAGGAATTCTCTACCCAAAATAGCCCCCACAACACCCACTTCTTAAGGCAAGCTGTTGAGACAGGACACACAGTTTCTACTGGGAACAGATGGTGTGGGAGAGATTTCTGAGCAGTAAAAACACATTTTGACATTATAGGGAAGCATTTTAATGGTGGATATCTAGTTTTCTAAACAAAGCTTGCTTTCTACTTCCTTCCTGCCATTTCTCTCCTTTAAAACTCAGGCTGGATTTCAGGGCAGCATTTCAGGCACACTGAAGGAATTATCCTGCCTCACATTTTGCTGAACAAAACCAGCAGGCTGCTCAGTTTTGCTTTGCACAAAATAGAAACATCACTATGCAATTATTGGTACGCAGCAGACCTGGAGATCATGAACACAAGAGATGTTCCAAGAAAGGAAACAATTTCCTGATCTCTGACCCCAGCTATTAAATTTCTAAAGGACTTCAAGGAGGCACTTACCTACTGCTCTTGTCTCATACTCGTTGGCAAGTTCCTCAGACTCACCAGCAGCATTTATGTCATTCTTCACCTTTGCCATGCTTTTCAGGAGCTTACTGGCCCCAAGGGCTGCCAACGTGCAACCTCTGGTCTGTGGAGAGAGAGTTAAGTCACTCAAAGTCCTCTGCAAAGTGAACAGGTTCTATTTTTTAAAAACTATCCCCTTTTTTTTCAGCTGCTCAGCTCCCAGTCAGGACTGGCCACAAAGTGAATGGTGACCCATCAGTGTACTGGTCTGACAACAACTTTGTGACCAGTCTGGAGAGGTCTTGTGTTTAACAGTTCTACACCAGTTTTGCATCTCTGGCTGAAGATTCACACTAGAGGGTCTGCTCTGCCATGACCCACACCACCATTCCCACTGCCCACCAGTCTGGACCAGTTGGGTGTACCCAGACCTGGCCCAGGCTATTCAAAGCATCCCCACGTGCTCTGGTTTGGACACACAGACCAATGTGCCCAGCAGCATCCATCAGCTTTGCCCTCATTAGCCTCACATTAACAGCCTGCAAATTATGTATTTGATATAATCATCACTAAATATATCATCTAATCAAAATTAGAAATGGATTTCGATCAAATCCCTGGGATCAGAACATATCCATACTGTGGCATGGGTGGGAAGTCACCATCCAAGCTTGAACAGAGATGAGAACATACAGCTATAGGTCAATGTTAGCTGGGACTGACTCACACGTGATATTAGGAAAGTCAATTCCACACCCAAACACAAAATGGGTAATATTAAACCCCCTTACAGAGTCATCTAGCAATTATCTCTTGTGCTTTTGTGTTTGAAGATGGGTCTAGAGCCTTCAGAGGCCTACAAACCAAAGGCAGGGGACAACACTGTACTGCTGGCAAAGAGCAATAAAGGAGAATTCAACTTACTTGCTCCCAAATGACTTTAGACAATTCTTTCTTGTTCTGAAGAACTGACCAAATAAACAGAGCTTGCAACGGGTGCCTTGTGATAGGACACTCATCCTGAAAGCAACAACAACAACTGCTCACACCTAAGCTCACCAAACTGTTTCCAACTGGAACAAATCCTGGGCTGCCACTCTCCTGTTTGCATATTTTCTTCCTTTTACAGCCAACTCACCCCTTCTCTCTCTTGGCTATCTGGCATTCATCACACTCTAATGGAATTTACCTTATATTTTATATTAAAAAGTTTTTCATACAGAACAACTTCTCTCCTCTGAAGGTGCCAGAGCCTGGCCCAAGCTGCCAGGAGAGCTTGTGGAATCTCCTCTGGTGACTTCCAAAACTTGCCTGAGCATGATCCTGAGCAACCTGCTCTGGGTGACTCTGCTTTAGTAGGTGATTTGGGTGAGATGATCTCCAGAGGTCCCTTCCAACCCCCACCATTCTGTGTGTGATAACTAAGAAGTCTGGTTTTACCTGACAACAAAATAAAGTCCAGAGTGTGCTTGACACCCTTGCAACAAACAAGGCTGAAGAGTCTGTGTCAAAAGTTAAGAGTCCAAATTCCTCATGCCCAGCTGGCACCCCTGTACCAGACCCTGAATTTATATTGGTATATATTAAAAGCATAACTAGAGCATTGATTACTCTGATAGAAAATATTTTAGCCTAATACTCAAACTTCACTCATTTGTCTTGTAGTCAAATGACCCTCACATGCACTGTAAAATTGGGCAGTGTGTTAAAGGACAAGGCTGAGACTGGTAAAGCAAATCCTGCTATACCAGAAAAGAAACATAATTGTTGGTTTTTTTCCTTCTGGGGACACACAGTGGAATCAAACTGTTCATCACTTACTGGGAGATGGATCTTTGTCTCATCCTTGCTATTTTTGTCATCTTTTTTGAGACCCCTTCGGAAGTCTTCAACCATCTTCCACACAAATGTGAGGAGGGCATCATTATAGGAATTCTTTGCAATCTGCAGGTTCTTGAACACCAGGCTGCTGAAGTTGTTGGTGTAGAGTTCTCTAAGGACCTCTGTAGTAAGGAACTTCCTCAGATTCAAGCCATTCTCCAGGAAGAGGCGGACAAACTTGGGCCTGTCTTTCACTAGGGCTGTGAACATGACATCCTGCAGGTCAGCAGACTGGGAAGGAATGGAAAAGCAAATATTAGGGGGTGCATGAGACATGTAAAGCTTACCTCAGGGTCTCACATCTGTGACTAACTGCCACATTTCCCTTTATACTGCCACATTTTCATCAGAATCAGTTTGGTTTTTCCATATGCAATTGCCTTTGTTGGATGGCCTAGAGCACTTCTGGCATGGGCAGAGAACCTTTGCAAGCAATGATGTCAATGTCAGGATGAACAGAGGCTGGGGTGCTGAGTTGTCCCTCTCTTCCCACTGCTCCCCTGTCCCTGTGCTCAGACAAGGGGTCTGTACCTCCCAGTTTCGGTCATTGGTGAAGATCTCATCGCTGGCCAGGTCCAACTGGTTCCACTCCAGCAGCAGCTTCAATTGCCCATTCCAGTTATCTCTGTCATGCTCGTTGGTGCTGAAAGCTGCAGAGGAGGAACAATCCTCTAGGTAAAAGACCAGAGACAGAAAAGCTTCTTGGCAAACTTACTCACCTCTGCTTTTCACCCTATCAAGTATCTTTCCACATGTACCTTTGGGTTTTAGAGGATGCTGGAGGCTCAGAGACTTATTTATAGTCCAACATAGGCCACAAACAAGCTTCTAGGAGCACCTCATCAACCAAAATCAGCTCCTTTTCTTCAGACTGCTCAATGTCCTGCATTCTCTACACCAAAGAAATTCTGCAGGATCCCCAATGGGGCCATACACAAGAAGTGTCATGAGAAGCTGTAACATTCATGCACAGGCAGGAAAGAGAGGTCAGCCCAGCAACCTTCACTGAGCACCAGTTCTGCTTTGCTGGAGTAGTAGAGAGGTCTGAGTTACTCCTGGTAGCAAGTCACTGGGATTTGAAAGCATTAGGAAGCAGCCCTGAATGACTTCCCACTATCTGGACTGGGTTTTGATCTCACCCACACTAACAGACCCCATCATGCTGCTGTCCATGCCTCTTCAGGTGAGGACAAGCTCCACTTTAAGGCTACTTTAGAAAATAAATACCCATCTTTTCCCATTTATTTAAAAACAAAACAAACAACCCCCCCAAAAATGAGAGAAAAACAATTACTTGCCTTTGTACAGGGCAAAAGAAATGGCATTGCTCACAATTTCATCTCCAGCTTCTTCTATTTTGATAACTGTCAGTAAATGAGGGTTCTCAAGGACTTCTTTGATCTACAAAAAAGAACAGTTCCATTTCAAAGCAATCAAGGATATTTAGTGGTTGATCTCCCATAGTATCTTTAAAAGAAATTGCTGCTTCTCATCAGTTCTAGTTCCACATACAGTGAAAATTTAATCAAGTCCAGATAGAAGTAATTAGATTTATTTTAAAGTCACCAAAGTACAAGATTAATTTTCCTCTGAACATACAGCAAATAACTGATTTCCCCATGCACAACATCATAACCAAAAAGATATAATCTCAGTAATTAGAAACTACTTATAAAGAAGAAAAAAAAAAAGCAGATTGTGACAGTGCAAGTTTCAACAACTGTCTGGCATTACATTGGAGAAGAGTTTCTACCTCCTTGTGCTTTGTCAAAACCAGAGATAATTTCTCCCATAACCAAACCTTACAAAGTTACTTTCATTATAGCACTTAGAAAACAAATAATCTTGGCCATTCTTAGCTAATCTTTGCAACTCTGTGGAGAAGGAGCTGGGAGTGCTGAGGGACAAGTTCACCATGAGCCAGAAATGGACTCTTATGACTAAGAAAGCAAATAGTCTTCTGGCATACATTAAGAAGAGTGTGGCCAGCAGGATGAGGGAGGTTCTCCTCCCTCTCTACTCTGCCCTAAGGAGCACCCATATCTGGAGCATTGTGACAGGTTCTGGGCTCCCAGTTCAAGGGAGATTCTCTGCAGAGAGTCCAGCAGAGGCTGTGGAGATGCTGAGGGGACTGAAGCATCTCTGTGATGAGGAAAGGCTGAGAGACCTGGGGCTGTTTAGCCTGGAGAAGACTCAAATCAGAGGGGATCTTCTCAATGCT
>VYZX01005076.1:11011-52579 GCA_013401335.1 Brachypteracias leptosomus
TGATACCAACACAGATTGGTTCTCTGGTTCAGCTGCAGCACCAGTTGGTATGTTTTTAGGTCCAGAGACCTTCTCTTCCCCTTGAGGGCATGGAATAGTGTTGGAAAGGATTCAGTAGGCATGGACAAGGCCCCAGCACATTGAGGCGATTTGTGTTTCTCAGGAATTGCCAGATCAACAACATAGTTTTTCTAAATACTTNGTTGGGTGGCAAAAAGGACTCTTGTGGTTTAAGTGTAGCTGGGAGCTGAGCACCAAGCACATGGGGATGAGAATCAGGAGAAAAAGGCAGAACCCCATGGGCTGAGACAAGGATACTTGAATGCAAAAGGAGAAGAAACAATAAAAACAATAATGAAACAATACACAAAGCAAACGACACAGAACAAACCCAACTGGATGGCACCAGGGCCTGGGCTTTGCCTGACCCACCCCTATTTGCTTGTCTTGGCCTCTGGATTGCATAAGCAAGAAAATGTCATGCAATGAAACTTTTTGCACTGACTACTCTGACAACAACTTGCTGGAGCCCCTAAAAGGAAAACTAAGAGTTTTGGGTGGTCACTGTGGGTGGCAGGTAGGACTGCAGATATCTGGCCCTTCTCTATGCCCTTCCAAAGTAGTAAAGTATGGCCTACAAGCCATACACGTGTAGCCAAATTGCTCAGCTCTCATACCTAGGGGACATAAGCACAACAGGAGTGGAATTCCTGGAATGTAAGGAAAAATAGACATTTATTCATCAGCACAGTGCACCAGAAGATACTTCCATCACTCACACTTTCATGAAATAGTGCCAAGAGTAAGAGCTCATCAGGTAAAAAAGAGAAATACCAGCAGAAATCTCATGCCCAGGTTCGTGTGCAATTGCTCGGATTAGAATTTATCACTTATTTTACACTCACATAGAAGAATCAAATAGCTGGAAAAGATACAAAATGTCATCTATCCTGTGTCCTACCAAGGGACCAATCAACCTTAAAACACCTATATTAGGTATTTATTTGTTCCTAAATACCTTTAACACCTTACGGCCTCCTCTGATAGCTCATTCCAGTGATTTTCACACTACAACATTAACATCTCTCATTATTAGGAAGTTTTAAAAATATCTATTGTGCATCATGTTTAATCCCACTCTGCCTATTCTTCACAGGCTCGATAATGATAATTTCTGTTCTTTTTATAGCAGCTATTTCTTTATGTGCTGCCTACTGTCATATGCTTACACACAAACACACTTCAGTATCATTTTGTTTAGGCTCAATTACTTCTCTTTCAACCATTTCTCACAGGTCTCAACCTCTAAAAATTCTCACTGCTCTCCTCTGGGCTACCTCTGCTTGGTCTGCAATTTATTTGAAGCAGAGTGTTCAAAACTGGAAACAATAGCCCCAGTCAGTCCTTCCTGGTGCCTAATACAGCATTGTTCCTCATGTTTATATCCTAGTGCAGCATCTGAAATTTTTGCAAGTGTTTGTCAGCTTTTAATTGCTTCTGACCTGCAGTCCACCATGATCAACATATTTTCTGCAACACTCTAATTTCACCAGTGCTCTCCATGTAGATTACATGTATCTGTAAACCCAGAATCTCACTCCCCATTAGGAAATCCTCTTAGTTTGGTGGCATCTGTAAATTTAATAAGCCTATCAGTTAGGCCATTAATGAAAAGAATAATACCAGGTCCAGAACAGTAACCTCCCCCAAGATGCTCTGTATATGCCTCTGTATATTTTAGTGTCTTCCCAGCAACTGGAATAAAGCTGGGTGCTCTATAAATTTCTCACTTTTCCCCACTCTTTATACACAATCACTACATTTGCACTTTCTAGCATCTAGGTAACTTGTCTGTCCTTCAGAAGTTCCTACAGATGACTATTAAAGGCTCCGAGAGTTCATCAACCAGCTCATTAAGTACCAAGGCAAAGTTCACAAGCCCAGCTGGCATTAAACCACCTAAATGTAACCTGTTTCTTCCTTATTCTTTCCTCTTGGTGCTGGTATTAGGCAACCTTATGGCAGCTGACCTTTATATTGAAATCTGACACAAAAGGCAGGACATTTGAGCCCTTCCACTGTTACCCTCAAATAGCCTTCCCTCTCTTGAACAGTTTTTCTCTGATTTATATGCTTGGAGTTGGCCTTAGTGAGCTGACCTAGTTTCCACTTTGTGCAATCTTCCTTCTTATGTTTGAAGTGTGTGAAGAGCTCTTGATTTAGCCAACTCAGGCTCTTACTGTATTTCCCATCTTTCCTCCTCAATGGGATAATTTGTACTGTGCCCTCAGTGTTTCCTTAAGGAACTGCCAGGTCTCTTCTAACTTTCTCATATAGACTAGTCTCCTAACAATCCTGTCTCTGCTGTGCTTATAATAGACATATTTAGGTTAATATTGTTCCTGATAAGGGCACCAAGGATCACAAAAATGAGGTTTATGCTATTCGTACTTTTGATTCCAGTTAGTTACTGAACTGTTGGATAAACAGATTTTTCACTTCACCCAGTAGTGGCTGAATTCATCTACACTCTTCCACATCTAAACAGCATATTTTCTTCCAGCAATTTTAAATGGATTGGTATGAAATGCATCAACAAGTGTAGGATTCAAATAGTCACTAGTCATGACCTCCAATAAAAAGAACATGCTGATACTCACAAGTGAAAGCTGTGCAGCTTATTTTTCTTGAGATGCTCATCTAATGATTCCAGCCTCTTTTTCAGGTATCCTTACCTCCAATCCATTCAATCTCTTCCCTTGAAGTCGTTCTGGTCAACATTGTAAGTTTTGGTAACACACTGTTCCCAAGATTTTGAGGCACCTGTAGCATCTTTTGGCACTGCTACACAAATAACAGCACAAAGAACAAGAAACATGAAGTATTACAAACTGGAGCATAAGTCAATCTCTTAGGTTGCATCCATTGACTTCTGCCTTTTGGAGGGTTGTTATTGCTCTTGACACTTTCATACCGTTGCTTTTGATGGAGTTACCAAGGTTTGGATTCCCTTCACTTTGAAGTGCTCCCAAGCTCTTAATCTGAAGCAAGTGCAATTTCTTTTAGACCAAACATGAAAGTGTGAGAACTTCCAGTGCATAATACAATCTAAGAAAAAAAAAATCCCAAACTATCCAATAATAGTGATTTTAAGAGCAAGAGGGACCAAGGATTGATCCTTATACTCTATAAAAGTTATAGTAAAGGAATAAGGAGAGAATTAAACCATCTCGACTTTTCAAAACAATCTAAGCAATTTAAGACCATCTATGCCATTGACTCATGCTCTTGTAATTCAGCCACCTTTAAAAAGCCCTGCTCTGTACTACCAAATTATTAGTGCTCCCTGTCTCTAACATTACTGAAATAAAAGCATAGCTTGCCTGGAATTAGGCTGCTGTTTATAATGCAAATTAGTAAGCATTTTTTTCCCCCCACAAAAATGATTAATTTACAATGTTTAACAAGTTCACATTCTGGGCCAGACAAGATAAATCATTCACACAAAATTATACTAAAATCCAGTCAACACATCTTTAGTAAACATGCTTTGAAGTGTTGGAAACGAGAAAGCTGGCGATTTTTAATTCCTCCCCCCAAAACTCTTAAGAGAACAATACCTATATATACCAAGGTTTCCTAAAATACCATTTTCAAAGAGTTCACAGGGTAAACGTAATTTAGAACATCCTGATCACAAGTGATTGTTGAAAATGAGCTTTGTACTAACAAAAAATATTCAGTACTTCAACTATTCAGGGTTCAAGACTGGAAATGATTTCACCCAACTGACATTCTAAGATCAAGGCAGAGCTAGAAAAGAGAAAAAGCTACAAATACGAACGCAATTACCTGAAACCACTACACAGCAATTGAGAGATATGGATTATCTCCATAAGACAAAGTATTGCCTGGTCCATAATTTGCAGATGACCCAATGACAATACAAATATCTGTAATTCTCACAAACCTATACTTATAAGAAACCCTAGACTTTTAATCATCTGTAATCACATACTTGTATTCAATTTAACACCACCTTGGAATGAAGCCAATTTCCTCAACACACTGTGCTGTCCTGCAGGTAGAAGGTGTTTGATGGGCCAATTTGTCCCAGACCTTACATTCTGCCCTGAAAGAGCAGCAGCACATAACTGCACCTCTTCAGACAACACCCAAGAATCAACTGTGGCTCAAAGTAGCAGCTTATGTACCATCTTCTCATTCTTCTGAAGAGAAAAGTGGAGAAGGGAGGAAAAATTTGGTTTCAATACCAAGAAGGTCTGGTGAGCAGAGGGAATGGCATCAACTTTTTTACTTAGTCTTATTTTGTCCCCACAAAAAGAAGTCATATATATTCTGCTTATAATTTAACTCACAATTTGAGAAGGGCAGAAAAAACCCAAGGTGCTCATTTACCTCCATTGCTAAGTGATACAGATGAAGGTGCATATTACATTGCACGATGTACAGTCAGAAATACACTACATAATAACATGCAAAGAAGTGGTGTTAACATTTTAACAGTGATGTAAAATGCATTTGATGAAAATTTGCTGCTGTCACCAGGACATGAGGCTTAGAGTTGTTCCCCACACACTCTTCTGGTCACTGCTGTCCAAGGGCTCAGCAAAAACCCCACGGGAACTGGCACTAAGGGCAGGAGTTACAGCAGCAACGGGGCCACGTTTTCACACTGTAAACCTGGTAGTCCAGCCCACAGAGGTGAACTGAGCCCTGGCAACTACTGTTCTTAATGTGCTGCTTTGGTGATCAGGCAACCCAGACCCTTCTAGCCCTATTTCCATGCTATGTGCAGCACTGGGATAAACTGTTCTAAGCCCTGAGTTTTACAGCCTGGGCTGACAATGAAGACTTTTTGGAAGGCCATCTAGAGACTAGAGAAAACCTTTATTTACTTATGCAATTCATCACTTTAAACCAGGATTTTTATTTCTGATTAATTTTATTGATACAAGCAACTTGTATTATTCCCCCATAAAAGTTAATAAAGAGCAACATATGGTACTTGAATTCATACCACTGGCAATACCACAAAATTTTAATTGAAACAGCAACAACCTCCTGGCTTATAGCAACGACTGGCAGACACACTGGACTTCTTAAATTTGGTGAACTAATGCACCCAGGAACAGCACAGCAAGAAAGAATATGGCCTGAAGCAGAGTACTTCAAATTGAAGTGGAAGAGTTGATCTTTTTCTTCTTGGTGATGGGATGCTGGCTTATTATACACACATCACACCACACTTGGATGGTTCACTTGTACAGGCCAGGAGAGGCAAAAGCTGAAAACAAATTCCTGCCAATTCCTTGCCTCTATTCACTTATTCTGGAGAAAACAGCCACAGATATATCACCTGTTTCAGATCTTGTGGCCCTGAAGGCCTGAAAAGACTGAAGGTTATTCAGATCCACAAAGGTTAGTCAGATCCACTGAAGGTTATTCAGATCCACCTCTTCATCAGCAAATCCTGGTGTAACTTGCTTTAGAAGCTAGATTCTGAGAACTTTGTCTAGCAGCATTTACTCAGGGAACAATCTCCTTGACATGAACAGGAGTTCATAAAGCAAGCTACTTCTTGGTGTGAATAAAATCCAGCCCTTGATTGTCAGTGGTAACCATTCATGTTATATCACTTTCATATGGTTTAACCCTCTATTTTGCAGGAGTCAGGCATCACTACTCCCACCCAGATGTAATTAAATCTTCACTGAAAAGAGGAAATGCATTGTGAGCTTGTATGCAAATTCTGAGGAAAAAAAAATAAAAATAAAAATCAGATTTTTAAGGGCTAATCATATTCATTAGATTTTGTAAAAATATTCCAAGTTAAACAAAGCAGAAGAAAACATCAGGAGGATCTCCTTTCATACCCTATTTCTAGGAAAAGAAAACTCAGAAATTAAATTCTTGTCACCAAAACAGTTCTATTAAGACAAGATTTTTAAAGATTTTGTAGAGTTTGAATATTATCCTTGTTAATGGCATATCCTGTTTGCAAGTAGAAAAATCCTCCTCCTTGAGTTTACTTGTCAGTTGAAATCTTCACAGACAGATGACCTATCATAGAACTAAATAAAGATGACAAATTCTTTAAAGAAAGCAAATCTTTTCAGAGTTTGCCAGGTGCTGTTTCTGGTCTTCATTTTTAGATTTATTATAATATATATTGATTGACTTCTTGACTAAGACCTGTCCTGGGTAGGACCCACTTGATACTCTCAATCGTTTCTTCCCGGAGTCCCCAGAAAATGATGCAAGAGCCTTTTTCTGGTCTTGTACCAAGCCTTACAACTCTGTGTCTCTACATGGCATGAAACACTCCAGATCTAGTGATAATCAAGACCACATGACTGAAGAGGGAGCCAATTGTGTGCAGAGCTAGGATCCCACGCTGTAAGGTTAATGCCTCCTTGTTGAAAGCCTATAATCATTTTGAAGTATCTTCTTTGTTTTGTTTTGTGGTTTTGTTGTTTAGGGCTGGTTGTTTTTTGTAAGAATGACACACAGAGCCTAATTTTATGTGCCTGGGAGTAGCTATCTAAGCTTCAGGCAATACAAACGCTGCTATTACTGGGGAGTAAAAGCTCTGCATAATTAACAAACATCATCAGCCTTACAGTTCCTGTAGAATGTAGTAAGTTCCTTGCCTGAAGGCTGCTCTCAGCCTAGTAAGTCTGTTTACCCTGTCCAAGATTAGATTAGTTTAATTATTATGAAAAAGACTGCTAAGATCTTACGGCCTAATTATGCAAATGTTTCTAAATGTTCACAAAAGTAATTTATTTATTTGGAGATAAATGAATCTGTTTTGTCATAAACCAGATTGCAGTCCTGGCAATGTACAAGCAGGGTTATGTGCCTTTAGGCATACCTTTCACCACAAATAGCAGTGGGATCCCTGGATTACAACAGTTATAAATACATCAATGTTTTTCAGCAGGTTTTTATTGGTTTTGTAAATTATAGTTATCCCAGAAAGAACTATCACAGGTTTAATACTCGCCAACCTTGTTATGAAAACAGGGTTTCTCAGCAGAAGCATTTAAAAGATGCTAACAGCTCAAACATCCCTGGTAGACCTATTAAGGTGCACCTGTTTTATTATGCTTTGGAACCGATACCTTCAAAAGAGTTCTCTCCTCCTAGTACAGAATCTTGCTGCTAAAATAACCTGCATCAATAAAGTACCATTATTCTAAATAAGGTGGTGGTGCTCTTCTCAAGGCACACAGTGCTAACCTGAACTGGAAAAAACCCCTGTGGCATTAGGAATTCTGTAGGTTTTCCTCATGAACCTCACTACAGCTCAGAGATTTAATTCTTCATCTATTTGTAATTACATGACAAGACACGAAATATATGCAGAAAACCTGTTCTATATTTAGCCACTGCTCCAGTTTCACTGCTGTTATTGTGGAGATAACCCCTAGGCAGCACACTGCTGCCTCCTGGGAACTTGCATATTCAAGGCAGACTATGGAAATTTTGCACAGGTAGACACTTCAAATCGTGACCACCAAGAAAACTGAAAAGCTCAACGTGTTGCATAGTTAGGTAAAATGAAGTGGGGCTAAGCTCAAAAGAAGATTGGCCTGTAAAGAGTTCAAATCTTTCCTCGTTCAGTGAGACAGCCCCTGTTTTATCAACACAGATGAGTTGTTCTGTGCATTTCAGAGCGTACAGCCCTGACTCACGGGCATCAATGTCAGGGGGAACTAAACTACAGGCACCATTAAAACAATAAGTGTGAAAAGTTTAGCTGGTGGTTAGTGGCAAAGCAGGTGAAAGACAATTCACAGCTCTATTAAACGGGGGCATTTTGAGCCAAGTTCATATAAACTGCAATGTCAATTTGGTGCAGTAATGCCTTCTGCCATCAGTGTTTATTTTCTACAGGAGACAATGGCATGACATTTTACTGGAAACATATTGCACTAAAACCAATGCAGAGTGATTTGTTTATAAATTAACCGTTCCTTAAATAAGCAGGGCAATAGCTCTATATGGGAATTATACCTCCAGTTCTCCTGTGTATTAAATGGAGGATGTGAGCGATGATTTTAACGGGCTGCTATGACATCACCATTATCATGGATATTCAAGACATTAGAAGCTGCTTGCTGTCAGTTAAATGATCACATCTCAAGTGCACCTGCTTTATAATTATTCATTTGGAGCAGGATCATTAACATATTCCTTAAGTCATTTACAGGCAATTTGACTCTACAGTAATGATTTTTTCCCTCTTTGTAACAAATTAATGAGATATATATAAATACGCGAGCACAAATGAAATTCACACAATTCATATTGTAATTAGTCTCTACCAAAGGTCTGAAGGTTGTCTTAACTTGCATTTTTCCTGTGGAAGGCAGCTATCCTGCAACCACTTCACAGCTACAACGCTATATGGGATTCTTTCAGAAGAAAGATACCTGCCAGTATCATTTCAATGAGTAGTCATGTGAGTTATTGGCACTTTTGAAGTAACATTTTTGGTCCAGGCTCAAGAGTTTAAATGACAACAGTGGAAGAGCTGAGAAGCTGGAGATTTATTAAATCTATCTATTCAACTACATGTAAAACAGTTACTTGTCCAGTATCATCAATATAATGAACTATAATGAAAACTTTGAGAATCCTATGGCCAATTGATACATGTGTGCAAACAAGAGCAGCATGTCCACGCATCTGCAATACATCTTGAATATTGGTAACTCATTTTAGGACATTCTGCAGTTTTCATGCTGGCAGAACTTCCCTAAAACTGTAAAATCTCTGTCATTAGTGCAAGATAGTGCTGATCTCATCTTGGCTTGCATACAAAGCTCTTTATAGAGGACATTACTGCTGGGGTGAAGGATGCTCTAAGACTGTCAGAAAACTGCAGTGCACACTCATTTTGGCCCAAAGAAGCCTCTATCCTGTAACACCTGAGATGCAATAATTGCCTACTCTAGACGACATCTTTCCCTTGCTCACAAGATGTGGTGGCCTGCAAAAATGCACAGCAGCATTTGCACAGACCATTCCTCCATGCTGCTTCCCCTTAGCACATCATTAGCCAGTATTTGTTAGATTTCTGCAGAGAGGCAGAGTGAGGAACAAGAGAATTAAATCAATTGGTTTGGTTTACTGTAAAACAATTCCCTCGATCATATGCAAGAGAGAGGCAGCATGGCCCAGAGAACTATTGGGTTGAACTGAGCAGGTCTACCCTGTCTCTAGCAGCCCCATTTGTCACTTTGGCAAGGTGACAGTGAGCAGAAGACCTTTTGCAGGCACAGGGAGAAGAGACACAGTGGGATGGGAGCATTTCATCTTCTAACACCCCTCCCTGATAACATTGGGAAAACACTTGCCGTTTGGGAACTCTCTTCTCTTACACAGCTGCTTTTTAGGAGTGACTTGGGAGTATCTGGAGAGCTGTGTGTGTGTAATCATAGAAACATAGAATGTATTGGGTTGGAAAGGACCTCTAAAGGTCATCTAGTCCAACCCCCCTACACAAGCAGGGACATCTCTACCTAGGGCAGGTTGCTCAGAGCCCCATCAAGCCTGACATTGAGCGTCTCCTGGGATGGGGCCTCCACCACCTCTCTGGGCAACCTGTTCCACTGATTCACCACCCTCATATTAAAAAACTTTTTCTTAATGTCCAACCTAAACCTACCCTTTTCTAGCTTAAAATCATTACCCCTCATCCTATTGCTACAAACCCTTGTGGACAGTTCTTCCCCTGCCTTCTTAGACTCCTTTCAGGTATTGTAATGTCGCTATAAGGTCCCCCCAGAGCTTTCTCTTCTCCAGGCTGAACAACCCCAACTCTCTCAACCTGTCTTCCAGCCTGTTGCCAGCTTCCCTTCACTTTGATGGTAGAGGATCCTAAGGGTGCTAGAAAAGCCCTGAATGTGTCCACAGCAGTGATATCACCTCTGCCACAGCTGAGTGATCTCTCTTGGACAAGTCCATAAGAGGGACTGGAAGTGACCTTGGAAAGAGCAGCTTCATGTGAGCACAGGGAGCTCTGAGGTAGCAGTTTATAGCTCAAAGCATGAGGCCAAGGCATTCTGGACGATGCACATGATCCTGTATGACTAACAGATGAAGAAAAACTCTTAGATCCGTCTATAATAATTTCTGTGCTAGATTTCCATTCAGAAATCTTGATCTTAAGAAAACAATGGGATTTTTCCATTCACTTCTGCCAGTCAGGACTATCAGATACTGATGGTGAACCAATGGCATATGAGAAACCTAGTAACGTGATGCAAACATCCCTTAGCTTTTGTAATCTGTTTCCCTAATTATCCTGGGGAAACTACAGCATCCCTTTATGGAATAAGAGCATTATAAAAATAAGAGTTCTTTTGAGGGTTATCAAATTCTCTGGTTACAACACGTCAATTGGACAGGTGTGTAAGAATTTGACTTATTTATTAATGTTATCAGTAGGTGAAGGCACCCCCATTATTGCAAATGTTACAGAAAGCTGAATACTAATTACCAAATGACACACCAGTCATGAAATCAGAGCACAGAGACACTGAGGTGGAAGAAAAAAAAAAAAAAAGCTAAATCCTCAGTATTTTTTCAGGATATAAACTACTCATACTTAGATAATCTTAGAGTATAACAAAACCTACTGTGCAGGATATGTATCATTCCCAAGTATCAATTAGAAATAGAGATTCAAAAAGACTGCTTAGATCTTTGAATATTATACTCTATCAGCGTAATTTACTGCTTTTAATATACAACTGAAATGCTACAGAAAACAAAACATTGGATTATAATTTATTTTGCATTCCTGAAAGGCACTGTCTCCAACAGTGTATCCTGCATTATTGAAAACTCAGCGTTTGCCCTCCCTGTTCTCCTGGTCTGGCTCACGTCACCATTACTGGACCCCATGGCTCTGCCCTGCAGCCCTTTCTCAGGACCTGATGTTTATGGTGTGGCATTGGCAAGGCCTTGGGGTTTTACCACTCCCAAAATGAAATCCAACCACTCGTCAGCTCCCACACCAGCACCTAGATTGCACATCCCTGCAATTCCCTAGCCAAGCAAGCTAGGATGGGCTGCTCACAGGGTTCATCCTGCGCTGCACCATGACAACAACCACTCAAAGCAATCCACAAACAGAAGAAAGCACTCACTGCTCTGTCACCCAGTGATGGAACACGTCAGTGTCACGGTAGAAAGCCAAAGCAAAGTTCCACGCTTATATACTCCTACCTAAGCACAACCTCTTCCTCCAGTGCTCGAGACAATTTGGACTACTTGTCCAGCTTGGGATAACCAGCAAGCCCTTAGCCTGCAATTTCTGGGTGCCCTGATTCTTCCCAGGGTCTCTGCCACCCTCTCTGCACTCCCCTCCTCTCCCCTTCCCACCCCCCATCTCTCTAAAGTCCCCTTCTCTTTGGTCAGGACAGAACAGCAATTCCCCCTGGCCATTAAGAGCTCTGGAAAAAGGAAACCATCCTACTGTGGACTGCTCCTGGCACAATCTAAAGCTGTGCATCTGAACTTATCTTACCTGCGCCAGCACTTTCCTTTTCCCTCTTCTAACTTTAAAAGCCATTTCAAAGACTTCCTTGGCATAAAGCTGCATTCACTCAGTCAGCAATGCACAAGTCTGAAGAAACCTACAATACACATCAGAATAACACCGAGAGCTCATCATGACTCATTCTCACTTGCTCTGTACTCACTGAAAGCAGTTTTACATTTGTGAGCAGAACCTCAGTGCCTTCTCTGGGTGACAAAACTCACCACTGCCAATCTGTTGGACTTGTAGTCAGAGAAGAGCAGTATCCATCCAGGTCCTTTCCCCAGGCCCACCCAGCACTAGTCCACCCCCATCCTCAGCCCCAAGGCAGTGAGCACCTCACCAAGCGTTCCCTTCAAGCTCCCCTGGCCCACCACACCATCAAGGACTTGCAGCCCTGAGATGGCAAAAGGAAAGGAGATGGATCCTATTTGCTCTGAATTGCTGGTGTGTGCAAGGGAGGCAGAGACTCCTGTTCCCCCATCTTCACTCTAGTTCTGCTTGACCTACTGGTGTGTCAGCTGAGAATATCTACCACAGTAAACCAGTATTAAGACATTAACATTAAATGTGATGTGGTGAACGTCTGACAAAAACTAAGGGAATACTATGGCATCTGTATGTCACACGGGCAAATAACCAAACTTAAATCAAATGTTACATCATTTCTCATCTCTGACTATTCAAGTGAAAAAAACCAAAATAAAGCAAAAGCAGGCTACACAGCACTTCACACTCCAAATAGATTCATTTCATCTTATTGAGGCTTTCTGTATCGCTCATCACCGAGGTATCCAGAAACAACATGTTTTGCTTATGAGAACAATAGTCTGTAAATTTCTGAATCTGAAATATTCATGAGAAATAGGTAATGACATTTACAGCTTAACAGACACACACACTCTCTCTGGGCTTCTAATGAAAGATCAGAGAGTGCAATACAGCATTACCCTTTGTTTTTGACTATTCTGAGACAGACACTCTACAAAGGAAGACAGCCAGAAGAGTTGGGGTATTTCCAGTTACAGCAGCCGTTGTCTGGGAGGAGATCTGTGGCTAAAGGGGATTCTTTAGCATTGCTGAGCAACTGCTACAGAGCAGTAGCCCATTAAGTGAAGGGAATGCTGCTTTCTAGAATAGTGCTACTGATGAAGCAGGTCCACTCAGGGCTGATTCATTGATTATCATATGATGATAAATACTTAACCCTCCTTTCCATTCATTTTTGTTTGGGTATTTTGGGTTTTTTCTCAGTTTGGCTTTTCTAAGAATGCAAAATGTTCTATAATTTGATATGGCTAATCTGTGTTTTGAGACAGAAGAGAAATAGTCTGCCAATGTTATGGCCGATTTCGTTTTTAAATCAACATTATCACATCATTACAGATTTGCCAGCTCTACGCAACAATTATTCAGTTGATTATTTCAGATCCCACACTTCACACATATTCTTGTTAATACTTATGAGTATTCCATGCAATTCAGTCTAGTTTCCCAAACTTTGAATACGGCATATCATAGGTACTCACCTTCCATACAAAACTGACTTTGAGTCAAGTACTGCAAATACCGAAGGTACAACTCATGCTTCTAGGGAAAACCAAAGCAGATCAAACCCCCAAGCACCACATTTCTGCATCAAAATTAAAGGTATGCTGTGATTCTGGGTGCCAAAAATTTCCCTAAATGTGTATTTATAATTGATCTACCAAAAGATCACATTAGACTGAATTTAAATTTTATCTCTCCTTATTTAATAATTCGTTGAATCCTTTGCAAATAAGGGGAAAAAAAAAATTGATGTCTTTAAAGACCTCAGCTAAATCAAGGCTAAATTTCCCAGACAAAATCAAGCACACTGAAAGGGATCCACATCTTTGATTAGCAGGAATTTCAGTACCCTCAGAGCACCCATGGACAACAGCATTTAAGACTAGACAGTCTTGTGCTAAGTGCTGCATAAACGTTTAGATAGGTGACTGACTAGAAGAAGATGCAATAGGCCAACGTGCCTATGTTCAGCAGGTCCCCTCTGCTTCCACAGGGCACTTCAGCGACCTGGTACCACTCTCCCTTGCCTCACACAGGGGTTGAAAAGTAGAGCTCATCTCTGTAACTCAGAGGACAAGTTAGAACATTAGGCACCATTTCCACTTTCCCCTTTTTCAAGAGCTCAGGCATTCCTGGACCCACAGCAGATGCTCTTACCAGAAAGATGCCCTGTGCTCTTTTTTTTCTGCTTGAAGCAGGAGCCGCTCTCTGCTACACAAAGGATCTCGTTGCTCTGTTTTCACATGGTTTGCAGCTTCATTAGAAGCATTCTGCACATCTCAGGCTGGAACCTGTAGATGAGAACAGCTTTTTAATGTTTGCTGTAGTCTGGAAAAAATTGTGCATTTATTCAACTGAAAGCAGTAATGATGAAGGCAAAAATATTATTTTCAACACTACTTCCACTGCACACTTACAAGACGAGGCAGCGAGGCTTCATTTGCAGTCTGTTACAAAGCAAATCAAGACATATATTTAATATCTAAATTGTGCACAGCAGCAATATGGAAAGAAGAGAAGAAACTGCTGATTATGTCGTTCAAGATGGGGTGAAAGAACATGCTGCTCACACATATCAAGTGCCAGCAGCCAAATGTTGGAGCAGTATCATTCCCTGCTCACTAACGTGCCTCTGTGCACAGACACACACATCTGTATAAATATTATAGGATACTCACTTGTAATTGAGGTCTCTCATAGCAAAAATAGGGCCTACAGAATTAAGAGCTTCTGAAGTGCCTAGCATCTAAAAGGGGAAGATATTAAAGCAATCTTCCACAAGATGGCTCTCTCTCTCTGCTCCTGTTACCGACTGAAACCTACACAGGGAGAACACAAATGATATTCGGGACAAAAATGTGGTGACATTTAGGAGGAGTACGAGTGCCTCCACATGGGAGCAGAGATGTTTCACTGGGTGAGGGCAGCCTTGGTGACAGGGAAGAACTGCACACCATCCATTTCCTACAATTCTGACTTGCCAAGCTGTACATTGTAAAGCAGTTGCTGCTTCTGCTAGGAGAGGGAAAAGAGGTGGCTGCAATTCATAATGAATAAAGAAGGTGCCCTGCCAGCAATGTGGCTTTTCTCCATGCTGACAAGAAGTAAGGAAGATTCTTGGAAAAAAGCACAGGGATATATCCCCTCACACGCTCTCAATATATGTTAATTAAAAGTTAGTTTTACTGTCAGTGAAGCTTAGGCACGTTACTGAAACCTCTGAGATCCAATTCTGATGCCATACTGATTGGAATCACTTGAAAAAATCTTATTTTATAGAACCAAACACAAGATATTCTGAAAAGGAAAATTAAACTAACATTTTTGCTTGCAGCCTTGTAATTTCCCTGAATCATGCTGTGTTGTTCACTTTTAAGCAAAAGTCTTCATTGAAATCCACTGCAAGTTCTATTTAAGAACTGGTGGCAAGATATGGGCCATTGACTTCAGTACAATTACTCCAAGTTGTACTGCAGAAGTCTGAGAATCAAGTCCTGAGTCCTTCATATAAGCTTAGGCATGCTTAAAGATACACTGTACAAACAGGAGACATTAAACTGGGCAAAAACATATACAGGAGTCCTGTGGAACCTGTATGGAGCTCTTTTCTTTGGGCTTTTCTCTGTGGGTTTAATTTAGATTCAGAGACAGACTCAGTGTAAAGGTAGTTCATCTTCCTTGCATAGAAAAGTTTACACAAAAATTGCTGTCATTGCATTACAGATTACTTTATACCTTGTTTATTTTTTATGACATTTTGGAAGAACGCCTGCCTCTTATTGTCAAAATTCTTTAAGAAATAGCATTAAAATTCAAACAGGATCACTGAAATTTAAATAGAAATGGTTAATTTTCATCTGCTGAGATGTTTCAATATTTGGGGAATATTTTATGTCCCCAGAGACCCCAAAGGCAAGTCATTTGAAAAGCAGTGTATATGCAGAAAAGCATCATAATGCCCTGTGGAACCAATCTGAGCCCATCAGAATCCACTGGAGTCTGTCTACCAGCTTCAGAGACTTTCAGTGATAGACCTCAATGTGCATTTTCTAAACCTAAAGAATCAGGCCTTCCAAAACCCCTCTGTTACTTAAACTCCCAGAACAACACACAAGTAAAAGTTGGTGCTGTACTGCCCTACAAATTATCTGATCCTATTTTCCTCCCAGGTGTCTGACCCTAAGAGCTGCCACATGTTGAAGTATTTAGTATATATTAAGTGGAATTTGACACTGGGAATGCAGACCAGCAATCCTTTGGATATTTTCACTGAATATCAAAAAGTTTCCAGCAGACTAATAGTCTGGGCAACCAAGACCCTCAGGTTTGAGACCCAACCCCTGCAATCAGATTGCCAGGGCTGAGAGTCATGGATGTCACCATTGAGGAATTATCTTCACTGAAATGAAAAGGGAAAAGACAGCTAAAATGAATTCTGAATCCATGGGGAATGTGTTTTGTTTCCCTGGAGAACGGGTCTCTCTATCTTCAGAGCAAAGCAGCAAACCCCACTTTCCTACCAAGCAGTGTCAGCACCACGGGAAAAGTGTGAACGGCTTGTTATGGAAACTGTCGTAGCATCCTCTGTATAGGGAAAATAAGTTGCATATTTTTGCATAATTTAAATTAAGCTTGTTCATACAGGCATCACCATAAACATCATTTGTTTTTAAGAAAAAAGAAAACATTGAGTACCACGTGATTTGAAAACTGACCTACTGCCAGTTAACTTCATTTTACACTTACATGTATTTTTGATGCAGACAAAAGCTGGAGAAACTCTGTACTTGAATAGTAAAAAAATATAGTTGCTTAACTATATTACTGACTTCTATAAACATTCAGCATGCACAATTTTGTTCACAAGGTCTTCTAAAGGTAGGATGTATTGTGAATACCTGTGCAAATATTCAAGACTACTAGAGCTGGACACAAGTGGTTTACCCAAGTTATATTTAGAGTGGTCAAACTTAGACCAGGGAATCCCACACTCAGGGACAGCCACCAAGAAGACAAGCACCTCCCTTGGGTACAACAGCAACATAGGCTGGAAGGGTTGGGCTCATGCCACCAAAAGCTGCTGTGAGCACAGCTGAGGTTACATGAGCAAACTGGACTGAGAACCCCTGTGCTGGGCATTGTGCCCAGCCAACCACTCTTACCCAAGAAGCACAAGCTGAGCTCTTGTCTTACAATAAAATCAATTCATGTAGGTGTACTAAGCATTAACTATTTAGAAAGCTTTTGCCTCTATACCTGCAGCGTACGCTTCTAAAGAGCGGAAGAACATTTCTCATCCAAAATAAAAAATTCAGTTTAGATGTCAGTCAAACTATTTACATTTTCTCAGCTAGCTCTAGGTCCGAGTTCCCCATTCGTTATCTAATTCTTTTTATATTGTAAATGCTCAGGAATTCCGTATTTGCCCACCCCTATTTTTGCCTACCTACTCAAGCAAGGATATGAGAAAACTGCTAATCAGTGTGAGAGGCATGAAAACCCTTTTATACAATGAGAAATTTCCCAAAATGTTTGGAATTCCTGTAAATTATTTCTTCCTGGAACATGGATGGAATAAGATGGCTTTGACCCTTTGTACAAAACTCTGACAATCTTCTTAACAAATATCTTCAAGCCATAGCAGCTAACACAGAATAATTGATTAGGTTTGCTAAGGTTCCAGATAAGAAACTGCAACTACAATCTCTTTTTTTTTCCCTTTCCTTACTGCTTTCTTGCATAACAATTTTTTCCTTATCATTGCTCATTTTCATGCAGAGCATGTTTGCTTATTTGCTATGGTCAGAAGACACTTTATTTTAATTACTTCAAAGGTAAGTGTATTTGAAGACATTTGGCTCTCATTTCAGGTAAGAAAAACAATTAATATAATGGGTTTAGAACTGCATAGGAAAAAACATCAAAAATATGAGCTGCCAACACCCCAAAAACATATACATTAATAGATATACTATTTGCTTTGCCTTTGCCTAGACCTTTTCCTAATGAACACAGTAGTGGCAACAAGTTAACTTATTTGCTACCTAAATGTTATCAAAGGTTACTGTGCAGTCATTTCTCAACTGCAAACCTACAACTTCACTACTATAATTATGTAGTAACCATCCAATTAACTCCTGGGGTAAATGCATCTTGCTCTTGCACTTCCTTCTCCAGATTTAGCTTCACATTTCTGTTGTTACTAGATATGTGATACTGCAGCACCTGCAACACTCCTTGGAGATCAGAATCCTGCTGTTACTGACACTGAGCAACCACAGAACTGAAGAACACACTCATAGCTTTTAGAAGCTGCTGTTGCTATGTGAGAGAGACATTTGTCATAAAACAAACCCAAAGGGAGCAAGACAGAGAACCTCCATGTGCTGTAGACTTTTCCTGCCCGTTCTAAGATGGACAAGAGGAGGTAGATCACAAGATAGCATCAGTCACTGCAATTTCCATTAAACCCATGAAGCATCACCAACCCACAAGAAGATTGCCTCTCTTTCAATACATTTCTGTACATTTCAAGAAAAACAAACAAAAAGTAGGACCTGGAAAGTAATAAGAGAGAAATAAGGACACAGTCTATCCCTTCAGGTGCAGAGACCATTCCATTGTGTTGGATGCAAACTTCACCACTAGTCCTAAACAACCGCTACAGACATTTTGCATAAATTGAATCAATAGCTAAGTAAAGGGAGGCACTAAACAGCTGAATCACTCCTGAGTGTCTCCACCTCCAAAGAGACACCAGCATGGAGCCTCCTGACCAACAGCACACAGACCATGTTCTCTGCAGCCTGCTGGTGGTGCCCAGGGCCGGCACAGAGAGCTCGGCTGTGCTGCTGCTCAACACAGCCCCTCTGCAGGCAAAGCCAAGGGTCTAGTGGTTGGTCAAGCACAGAGAGAAAAACTTTGCTATTCAGCCTTCTAAAAGAAACTCCATATACTTTTTATTATGGAAATGTGAATAAACGGAATAGAAATTCTTTTCCAGACACAGGTCCAAAGAGAAACATTTGTGAGAACCGTAAGAAAGATGTAAGAGGGTCCCTTCTGATGATCAGCAGCCAATAGCACTGTCCTGAATTCCAGCACAGATGAGTCTGCTCCTTCCCTCAAAACCACTCCTGGGAATACATTTATTGCCCTCATCCTCTTTCAGATTCCCCAGTCTCTTCAAGGGCACGTAAAAAGAATTGCTTGGCAAATAGAATTTAATTGCATTAAATAGCAAATTAATCTTTTCCCCCTAGATATCCCTACATTGTCTCACCACACCAGAAAACAACTGAAAATACAGCCATGCAGCGACCGGAGTCTCCGTGTAAAAAGTTATCCCAGGATGCTGGCTTCTGTCCAAAAGGTAAGAGGAAGGGAGGTAATTTAAATATGCTTGAACACGGGAACAAACATCTAAGCTCTGTTGCTCTCTTTCTTAAAATCCATTCTTTCAGAAAATCATTTTCTTTACCCATTGGACAACAAAATGCATTGTCAAGAAATTTTATAGCAATAATTATAAAAGATGTCCATTTGAACCCATTGAGGTCTTACTGATTTTATAACACCCAGCAGACCTCCCTGCAGGAGAAGGCTATATTTATGTTAGCAATATATGCGAGAATTGAGATCGTAAAATTAAATGACCACATAGAACTGTCATTTATATGATGAGCGCCTACATATGTGAAGGCTGGTTTATCTTGCAAGATAGGGTAGTACTAAATGGTCCACTCTCTGTGAATGCTTTTAATCACGCATTTCTTCACTGTTTCTGCAGTATTACACTTGAAGGACTGGTAAGCAGTTTGCTCTGAAATGTTAAATGGCTACTGGCAGTACAAGCCCGATGGAAGTGCTCACTAAAATAGAAGTACAGTACATATTGTATGCAATTGTTTTATGAGAGACATTATGGTTACTAGAATAACATTTCACCATTACCAACTGCTGAGAGAGAAGTCATTAAGATATTTGGCAAGCCAGTGTAATTTTTCAGCAGAACTACGGCATAAGACTTCAGAATAGCTTCTGTACAAAAAGGCTGCTGTCTCAAGAAAACAACTTAAGTCTTTGGTGTCATTTTATTCATAGAGGTTTATTTTCAGATTCCAATGAGAAAGTTATTGCTGCCGGAGAGTGAACAATTGAGCCTTAACCCTTATTATAACAGTGCAATTTCAGAACCACTATAATAAATCTTGCAGCGGCGTTTTCCATTAAAAACTTCTTTTCTAAAGAGCTTTTATGGTGTGTAGTTTCATTTAGACACTTTTATGAGAGATTTCTTTAAACTGTGACTTTAAACTAGAGAGAGATTAACCACGTGTTTAAGCATTGTTAAATGCTGAGGTGCAAATAAACAAAACTGAAGTCGCTGTTGTCACCTCAGCCTCTTCCTGTGTTTCTGAAAATACTACAAACAGTAATGAAAATTCTTACCCTCCACAAAAATAGCAGGGACCACGCTGGGCCAGAGTCCCCCTCATCACCAGCAACGGAGCCAGCAACTGCCCATTTCTCACGTTGCCATTAACATATTAAAGACTGACTCACACACACCCAGATGTCATTCCATCCCGATCGTTTCCAGCAAATGTGTTTTTCCTCTTTCTAGAGCTGCACTTTAATGATGTGACGAGGCACTGCAGCTTCCAGGTGCAAACATTTCCAACAGAAACAGCCACTATGCATCACCCAACTAAATCCTTTTCTCTATAACAAGAACAGTAATGACCTATTACAGTATTATCACAAGATAACAAAACATAAGTAATGAGGCCCAGTGCAACCAAACACTTCTAGTTGTCAATGTTGCCAGTGGAAACAATGACTCCTGGTTAACGTGAGCTGACAGGAGAGCTCATCAGGCCAGCATTAAACAAGCTGCTATTTTATTCCTGTTTCTTTCTGCAAGTCTGACCATGACAATCTCAAAATGGTGAGTGGTTTCAATAGGATTTGCTATTTTTCTGATTTGAAAGGA
Source organism: Brachypteracias leptosomus (assembly GCA_013401335.1). NCBI lineage: Eukaryota > Metazoa > Chordata > Aves > Coraciiformes > Brachypteraciidae > Brachypteracias > Brachypteracias leptosomus. Next base: position 31,636 of record VYZX01005076.1, read on the forward strand.
GGCAATTCTGATATCTGATTTTTATAATCTGACATTGGATACTTTCCACACACATATTTAACAACAGAATTAAAATACACCAGCTAGGTTCAAGCTCAAGGAAATATTTACCAGGTGATCCACTTGCTAACAGAAGAATAAGTGAGTACAAGCTCCACCAAATCCAATGCGATTACTTGATACTATATGAGAAAGGAATTATGCCAAAGAATATTTGTCTAGAAAACTTTGTACAAATGTCTGTGTTCCGCAGTGTCTACAGGGAGAATGAAGTTCAAATGAACAGGGGTTTTCCAGTCATTCATTGCTACCTTCTGAGCTCAGAGAACTCTAAAAAAGCTCATTCTAATCTGACAGCTCCCATATTCTGAATAATATTACACCATGGTTGTTCCCTTACTACAGAAAGTGAAATTACATAGAAACTTGGTTACTTACTTGCCTGGATCTCTCAGATAATTACATCTCCAACTCATAGTCCCTCATTCCTGCAAGGTTTAATATGTACAGGTACCTGGAATATCCCAACAGCTGCAGCTTGCTGAAGTTCCCTGCTTGAAACTATCAGTTTTCAAAACTAAAACAAAGTAGAATGAAAAATCCTAGTTTACTTGATAATTGTCAGGGGTAACCCCAAAAAGGAAATATGCATCATAGAAAGCAATGGTGGAAATTAACTTATTCTCTAATAAAATCATATGAACACCAGCTGAATTGAAACTTCTGGCCAAAGTCATCCTGTTTAGAAAGACAGGGCTCCCATTCCCACCATAACTTTCCAAGCTTGCATCATTATAGCTCTGATTTTCAAACATTTACATACATGCTTGATTTTGCCATTCTCTAGCAGAGAAAGAACTCCCAAGAGTAAAAGTGTCCACTCACTTGAAGAGGTGCTTAAGTCACCATCAGTTTTCATGCTTCATCACTTCTCTCTGCACATATTAGGAGTACTCCTCATGACTACCAAGTGATTTCTCATCAGCTCTAGCTCATTCATGCATTTGGACTTATGGCAAAAAAAGTATGGATAGCAAGGCAAAAATTTTAGAAGTGTGGACCTAGACTTTTAGAGCCAGAAAAGAAAAAAGCCTGGAAAAACAAAAATATTTTCTAGAAGTCTACAGATTAACTCCACAACTGTAATGTTATTAACATAGTCTTTTTCTAAAAAAACATTGAAACAGCAAACTTTTTTCTTACACAAATAATGGCCAAGAACTCAAAGCAATGGCCATTTTATCACCACCTTAGCTCTCATTCATCAGAAAACTAATTTTCAGAACTTTATCCTACAAATGAACTGCAACTATATACACAGAGGTATCAACCTCTGTATTCCATTCTCATACTCATTTGAATTTCACAAAATTAATAACTGCATTTATTAAAGATGTATTTTTACTTTCCTGTCTCCTAACTTAATGAGTTTGCTTGTGTTAGAACCAGACAACCAAATTAGATATATATCCACACACTGGAAAAAAGTCTCTTCCCTTTGGTCTTAACAATGAATACATTCTGCTTTTATTTTAAAATTCAGTTATTAACATTTTTTCCTCAGGAAAAAATTCATTCTCTTTAAGACATTTAAGAATAATTGTGAACAGACAAAAAGCTAAAAACAAGCAAATGTTTTGTCTTTAGAGCTCATCTGTAGTGCCAGAAGGGTGTGCTCTTCGTCATTTTTAATTTAGAATGCTAATCTTACAGAATGTGAGAATTCGGAGATAGTTCTTCACAGCCTCTATTCCCATTAGAGTTCTCTCTCAAAAGTTAATAACATTAACAGTTTTCCTATTAATTTAATTTGACTTTTCACTGGTCCTGCAATAAAGGAAAGAAGTCTCTGAAGTTACAAACCTTGAAAAAGAGGTTGCTAAAATTTCCCTCGTTAAACTGAAGATATCAGAACAACTAAATGCTTTATTAGGCCTCCTAAAAATTCACCATCATTTCAATATCACTTAGCAAAAACTTATGAAGTGATGCCTAAAACATAATGTATGGAATGACACACAATAAAACACAAGTAGTTTGATCAGCTGGTTCCCTGTTTGTATCTAGAACTACACATATTTCTTATTTTCTTACAGAACTTCCCAAGTGAGTAACTCAGTTATTAAAACCTTCATGTCTTAAAAACTTTCAAATGAAACGTGACAGAAGACAGTGTTGGCTCTTATGCCATTTACAAAGTTTCCCCTCAAAAGATGCTCTTCTCAGAGCTGTAAAACCTTGCATCTAGTTCCTCAAACTGACCACACAAAACTGCTGCCTCTTTTTTGAAAGAGCAGTTCTGAGTATCATTATATTGCTGACTAGCAATAGTTCCAACAGAATTTCAGAAAATATACACTTGAGCCCCAAAGTGGAGCTGGGATAATGTGATGAGTAAACAGGATTACTCGGATAAGCAGTCAAAGTTTGCAAAGCATGCAAACCCCAGGGAAAACTTAATTAAAGTCAGTAAAGAGGAAGGGAAAGCATAGAAAAATTAAGTAATAAAATTTGTGCAACGTAAAATATGAGCTGATCAGTGACCAGTGGCTGGGGGATAGCTTTGCAAATGTAAGACTTCAGCCTACAGCAGGCTGGGATGGGTCCTGAGCTTTGGGGTTTGTCAGGCACAGACCCCACCTCAATCAATAAAGTTATGCTGGATTTATGGTGCTAAAACTGATGCAGAATTTTGCCCAAACAAAACAGTGATTGCTGCCATGCCATTCTGAAGACTTTAAAGAAAAGAAAAAAAGAATCTTCCCCAGATTGGTTTCACTGTTTTGACAGCCTATATGTCTATTTCTTTTAAGCAGACTTTAGAAATCATGAAGATCTGGGATTCTCACTATAGAAACTGAATGCTGATAAAACTGCCTTGAAGTCCACTGATAGGCAGTGAGTATTTATTGATACAAATGGGGAGTAATCAGGTTCTTAACTTACTAATTTCTTGTTATATTTCTTCTTTATGTACTCTGGAGCATTACTCAGTCCATACTCGAAAGCTTCCAGGTGTTGTCAGATATTCATCAAGCACCTAGCAAAGACTGAAAGAACTTTTCTGACATGAACTCACTGAATTCTCAGCAGCTTTCAGTAAAAATGGGAGCTAGGTACATTTAAAAAAATCGGAAAACAAAGGCAGAGATGCTCAAAATTCTATATAAAACCTCCAGCAGAGGCTCTCCTCCCTGTCAGGCCCTCTCCTGAGCCATCGAGTCAGCATCCTTCCTTTGGAAACTACAAGTCATCCATGGGGCTGCAGAAATTTCACAGTGTTTTACTACCTCAGAGAGGTAACTCTTTTGTACAGGGAAAATAAAAATCAATATTCCTTTCAACTGTGTATTGCTGCAGTAATCCAGTTGTGAACTTGACCAGGAAAGTTTTGCATTCCCACTGCCTCAGCAGCATCTATTTTGCCTGGGCTGGTTTGCCCTCAATCCTCAGGCCGGTGGCCACAGCAAAGATCAGAAAGTGCTGTGCAGGTTGCCAAAACACCAAAGTCTCTGGTGTTCAACAGGCTTGTTCAACAGTGCTTAGTCAGCAGGCAACAGTTCAGGGTGTGTCACACTCAGATTTGGTGTAATATTAGTTTAAAGCACTTACTTTCAGTTTAAACTACATCAAGCAGCTGCAAAACCCAGAGAACCAAATCTCTCATGGAAGAACAGCAACTGGTTGGTATCTCAGGGGGGTTTCAAGCACAACTCCTTTTTCAAAGGAACAGGTTGGGGTAAGGAAGGAACTTCTTTTGCTAGACAACTGACATGGCAACAGGCATGTAGTCACCAGCTTCTCTACTGTTTTTTAATTAAACGTAAGAATTTAAAACTAGGAAAAAAAAAATTATCAAATGTTGTTGCAAAAGATTTCAACCTTTCCAACTGAAGGGAAGACTCGATATTATCTGTGGGAGAAAGGGAAGCCTCTAGAGTTTTACAGAGCAAGACACCTCACAGAGGTGTCACCATCCCTCTGGCAGAAGATCCAAAGGAAAATACAAGAATTAGGCTAAAAGGAACAAACCTAAGCCTAAGTTTCCACAAGGTATGCCAGGAGATACCCATTAGACCTCCTTAATACCTGCCATTGAAATATAAAAGTGTACACTTAGCTTCAGCCAGTTCTCTCTACTCTCACAACTGATATTCCTTTAACTTCTCCAGAGCTGCTGCTGCTCTTACAACTGATAAAAAGAAAGTGATGTCACTTTGTGGTCAGTCACAAGATCACACACAAAACCTGGAAAAATAATTTTTTTCCCCAACGATATCACTTTAGAATTTACTTGAGGAAATCTAATCACTATTGTAAAGCACTGGTGCTATTCAAAGAGATTTCAGTGCTACTTTTCAAAGAGCAGTTGCTTTACATCTATTTTTAAAAAGCAATATACTCCTTTCAGGAGTTTCTGTCATAGTTCTGCAGAATTGTGAGACATGGTCCTCTTCATAGGAAGGGACACAAGAAGACAAAAGAAAAGATTCAAACTGTGGAAGTGACCTTTGAGGATAACAGCAGTTGATTACACTGCTTCATATGACAAAGTTTTTAAATAATATTCAAAACAAACACATCAGAACAAATATGTTAAATGAGTTACTTGGGACCCACCATGTTTAACTGAGACTTAAATTATTTGCCTCCAGTGACCCCTGAAAAAGGCTTATTTTTGCAGTTTGCATTTAAAAAGCCTAGAAATGCTAATCATTCCATCTGGAAATCAAAATCATAAACTGTTAGATTAATGAATGCTACAAGTAGCTCTCACATGCAGAATAGTAAAGACATTGTTAGCAATTTGTTTTGACAAAAGTGATTAGAATATTTATTTTTGCTAACACTTCTACGTGCGGACCTGGAAAAATGAAGCTTGTTTGTGTAATTCAGTAATACATAAATCTTTATGAAAACTCAGAATGTTGCTAAGTTAATTATATGATATTATCAAGAAAAGGGATAATCAAGAAACCCTCCACAAGTTCATAATCTGAAAGGCAAACAATGCTTCACTGGTCTGAGCTGTAGTGCCACTTAGAGCTATTTTAACTGGAATTGCTAGGGGTTTACTATTTATTACTGAAACAGGTGGAAGAGCAGAACTGCTGATTATTGTTTCTTTGAACCATAAGGAATGCAGAACAACAGCACCTAAATCATTACCTTCCTTTGAGATTACACTGACTGCAAATAGTGTCTCATGAATCAGAAATGCTGGGAAGGGTGTTTTGGTCGTGGGCTTTGTTTCTGCTTATTCCATTAAGGGTGACACTTACTCGGAAGTCTAGAAAGAGTATCTTTTCTTGGAGAAAAAAAAAAATCTCATTTAACTACACCGAAATTAATTGGTGAGGAGAAGAAAAAAAGAAAGAAATCTTAGAAGTTGTAGCAGACTAAAATCTCATTTGTGGTGTCAAACTGAACTGTAGGACTTCCCTCCCATTTTGCTTTCAAAATAACTACTAGTTCAGAAAAAGGGCAAAAAATAACAGCAATTATTGACAGATTCCTGCTTCAGTAGGAACCACAAGATTTAGAGCTCTAGCATAGCACAGGCTAAACATATAACACAATTCTTTCCATCTCAACCCCCTTACTCATGGCTAAGGTACAGAAAGACATTCCACCCTGATTACAAGTAATAGAGAATCTTAACCTCCTTTGGTTCCAGTGATTAATTACTCTCACTGTATAAACCAATTATGTCTGCCTTCAGTCTCTAGCAACATTGTTTCATTATGCATTTCTCTGCTAGATTAAAGAGCCCATCTAGTATCAGAGAGCTTTCCTCTACAGGAATAATGAGAGGTTACATATATCATTGTTTAGACAAACAATTCCTCTTATGTCTGATCCCAAATGCAAATTCCAGCCCTGGTCTGGGATTCTCCTGTAGGCTTCCTCCTGGGTGGATGGGACTAGAAAGAACCTATGGGCCTTTAAGGCATTTCTGCAGCCTGGAAAACCTCAGCAGCCAAGGGCTGACTCTTCGTGCAGCTAATGGGAACTTGATTTCGATCTTGAGTATGACCGAGCCCCAGAGTCTGAATACATCCTTTTGATGCATAAAGTACAGTCAGCTGGCCTCAGAGCAACTTCTACTTTTCACTTGGCCTTAGTTTTAGACAATTTTCTTCTCAGAAAGTATGTGCTGGTAGGGAGGGGAGGAAGAGGAGGAGAAAAGCAACAGCAGCTCTAGAGAAGTTAAAGGGATATGATGTTTTGAACTAATGCTTTCATGTCTCCAGTGATAAGTGGAGAGTGTTGGTAAACATGCATATTTTGTTGTGCACAGTAGGCAGGGCTTCCTCTACAACATGACCTGTGTTCCCACAGTCACAGCTTCCCTGGTTACTTGCAAGGCAATCACTAAACTGAGGTGAAGGGCAGGGTCTAAACAACCGTACATTTTGCTGTTATGGGGAAACTGCAGCTGTGCCCAGTCACATCTGTGACTCGACTAGAGGGATCCACTCTCACACAGCTGGAACCTTAGTCCAGCAGTGGTGGTCTGTAGTAGGCAGAAAAGAGGAGAATGGGAAAGCACAGGAAGAAGCTGCTACAGAACTCGGAATTAAGGCAGTTCCCATTTCCTTACTCATTTGGTGTGGTTCTGGTTTTGTTATCAACTGTGGTTCGTATCTGCAGACCAATGTCAGCACCTTCTCCAGGCAAACAGCTGCCTCTGAAACTTTCAGAGTCATCTCTTGGCAGCAGCCTTTCCAGCAGCACGTCAGTGAGGCTTTGCCCCTCTAAAGAGCAGCAGCTGCTAATGCTGGTGTGGTACATCACACACACTGCCACATCAGGTCGGGTCCTGCAAGAAAATGAATTTCTCTGGCCTAGATCATTTGACAATTTCCACCGTATGAATAATTCAATCCACAAAACCCAGCAAATGCAAGCGGTGACTAAAACAGCAAGCTGTGTATGGCCAGAACAGCACCAGCTCAGCCAAAGGGTGTGACAGCTGCTTGCTGCTAGTGGCGGCGGGCACTGCACACTGAGTGATGGCTGAACCAGCGGGAGGCTCCCCGGGAAGATGTTTCCATGTTCCAGGCTGGATGGCTTGCCAGCCCAGTCCCCTTGATGGGAGTTAGTAAAACTAGGGTTTAAACCTATAAAAATCAGTTCATCGTAATCCCTCCTCTGGATTAACTACCCTGATTTAAAAGCACACATTTAACTAAACCTGTGCAATTTTTGTCTGTCTGAAAAGCCTTTAGCTTCATCTTGCCTTCCTTTGGCTTCTGCACCTGAAATTCTGTACAAAGATGTAATGCTTCCTTCTCCACCCTGCCGTTTGTTTTCCTGCCTTTGTCTCATTCACATTTAAAGCAGGAAAGAAGAATGCATTCAAAGAGAACTTTGGAGTTTCTGAGATTAATTTATTCTGCTCATCAATTCTGAATACTCTCCAAAAGAGGAGGGGGCAGCAGCACCAACCCAGGCTGCCTGGTGGGCTGTCTCACACCTTTGGCAGTCCATTCACCCTGGCTCGTTGGCATAGTCTGGAAGTCTGGTGGCCCCAGACCCAGGGTAGCCCACCTGGCAGAACAGCCAAACAAGCTCCATGTCCTTTGCAACTCACTTTGTAGCTGGCCTGCTTCCAGCAAGCTGCATGGCTGAACCAGTAGGAAACCGGGCTGAAACTTGACATGTTTCCAGCACAAAGTTTGTCAAATTGAACTATTTGCATGGACTACTCAGACAAATTAGCAGCCCCACCATTGGAAGTTTTCTGACTGAATCTGCCCTGTTTCATCCTTAATTAACACAGTACCAGTAAGTGCCTCATGTTTCGTTAGGCTATTCACACTGGAACGGGGAAAAAACCCAACCCAAACCAAAAATAACAACAAAACCTGACTGTAAAACTGCAGTTGTTGGGTATATGCCCCAGTTTAGAAGGGTTTATAATGCCTGCCATTAAAGATTCTGACACTTAAGTTCACATAGCCTCTTTTATGTTGTTCTGTTCACCCATAATCACTCCATCATACGCTGCATCACTGACTTATTTTGCTGCCCTGAGTAGCTGCCTCTAGTCAGGGACACTATTCACCTTTGGCTACTTTGTTCTTCAAAACTCAGCAAGAAAAAAGTAGCAGGCTATCAACTAAGACACTTGACTGTATTCTTTACACAGGAATTATGTCTGCAATGGTAGTTTTGTATCATTCTATTTGGTCAGATAAAGAACAGAGCACATTTACTGGGATAGATAACAACTGATAACACTTGTCAGGGCTTGACTTCCCTGTGGAAAGGACAGGAGGTTTTTTAGTTTAGTGTGAAATTTCTTGACTAATCAGCATCCAGGTGTAGAGTTTGGCTCTGACAAAGACGTAAGTAGTAATCCTGTGGTACTCAGCACCATTAATTTGCTTCTCTGTGAGCTCAGATGATTCAGAAACACTTAGCCAACCTCTCCTGTGGGGATTACTAGGGTTAATTTGATGACAAATGGCTAACTAAAAGTCTCACATAGTCTGGCTGCTGACCTCTCTGGCATCCACCTCTGTGTGAGTGGCCAACACACAAGAAGCCACCTCTGGTACTTGTTAGAGTATAACATGGATTAGGGGTTCACCACATGAGCAATGGAGTGACTGGGAAATGATAATGAGATGGTCCCTGGCTATCCAACAAAACAAATCAATCCCTTTTCCTTACCCCAACTGCCCACAGAACCAACTTACAGAGGTCATTTCACCTCTCCAATTCATTAGCTACGAACAGCTAACAACATGCAAAAACAGAGGGACCCTCTACCACGCGAAAAGTGAAAAGCATTTACAAACCAGAGACCTCATCATCCAAAGGAAAATAGATAAAAGATCAGCAAGGAAAGCAGAGTCCAGCTTTGATGAAAAACATGCTTTCAACAAGAGATGACCTGCCACCATAGCAAATAAAAGGAAAATAAAAGTTAATACTTTAAAGAAAACCAGAAATCAGTTTTGCCCTCAAGAGTGAGGGAGGGTAGGAAGGTAGATGTCTACAGAAACAAGACAAAACTTTAATACAGTAAGAAGATTGATGAACATAGTGAGGGTCAGGAGCTAAGCAGATGGAAGTCAACACGACTAAACAATCTTACTCTAAAACACGTACAGATTTATTACATTTAGGACTACTGACTCTCCTTTGACATATCTGCATCACACAAGGCACTTAGACAATTTCCTGCCAAAATTTGAAACTTTTTTCACCAAGGTTCAAATGTGAGGGACTCGAACCACTCCTCAATCTGCTCTTGGCCTCATTGGTGTGTTTCACCAATGATTGCACTTCTCAGCCTGTCCAGCAGCTGGTTTCACAGCCCCACACCAATCATGGTCTCTGCTGAGCAGAGCACTGAACAGTGAACTGAAGAGGCTGAATAGGACACAGTACCCAGCCTTTATTTTCCAAAACCATGGTCTGCTAAGCATAGTCACCCGTGCTTCCCCCTGACACACTCTGCAGCAAGTTCTGCCCAGTACACGCTGCCCCAGCCAGTCCCAGCAGTACTTCCATACCTGCCTTCCTCCATGTGTGATGGGCTCACTTTCCACACAGCTCCCACTCAAATGCATATTCACAGCTCGTGCCAAAGCTGAAGGTACCACAGAGCACAGGCACGTTTCAGAGGAGACTCACACAGCCCTCTGAAATCACCATCCTTCCAGGTAAAGAAGTCTGACGACCCATCCTACACAACATGGCATTATGCTGCATTTGTGATTCAGATGCCTGCTCCACATCCAAAGCACACACACTGTCCTAGAGAACTTTCAGCATAAAGGAGGTATAAAAGTGGAGCTGATTCACACTCTTAGCTGCAATCAAACTACCAGAGGATGCTGAATGATTGCCCCTACTCTGGTTTTGGATGTCATTATCTGACCTCATTTCTTGCTTGTGACATTTTCTTGGGCAGCTCAGTGCTCACATATTAGCATTCAAGCCAGCAGCACTCAAAGCCATACAAATGTGAGTGTGTATGTCTCTGAAGGGGGATAAGGGGTGGGTAAATTAAAGGCTTTTAAGTATTACTGATTGAGAAAGAGAGAAAACAACATTTAAAAGCTTTTAAAATTGCTATTCCTTCCTTTTGATCCTAAATTTCCCTTTGTTTTGTTCTATGCAGCTGGCTGAATGATGACAGAGTGGCTTGCAATTATCTGGATGACATTAGATGCCAGCTGAAATGGACACTAAAGGAAGAATCCAACATCCTGCATATATAATTCCTGCTACATTTGGCATTGAACCAAGTCAACAAATATACATTCCTTCCCCCACCACCCCCAGTAAACCCCATGGCCAGCAAACGCTACTATGGCAACGAAAGCCTGGGAAGGGGGAAGAGCTTGGCTATGAGCAGAGTTTTCAAAATGTTGGAAAAGAGTTTTAGATTCAGAGCTGCACATCCCTGTAGGTAACTCCCACGCTGAGCACTTAAGTGTACATCACAGACCTGGGCTTCCAATGCCTGCAGAATTCTGAAGGGCTCTAATTAATCTGGTGGTTTTCATTTCCAGTCATTGTACGGCTTATTCAAATCACAGGTACCTCTCCTCCAGTTCTGGGAAGCTTACTAAAATATACCTCAGAAACTGAGCACAGCTGTCAAAATAATGTAATTGTTTTCCTGAATCTGTTTCAAAGACAGTTATTCCAGAGAAACTTGAAAGTTATATTCCTATATTAGCACACTAAGTAGTTCACAGCACTTTAGTAAATCAAATATTCGATACCGCTAGCTTAATAAGATGGGGAGTCATGCATGAAATGACTGCCAGGTTAATGACACAGGGAGCCATGCATGGCATGTATTTGCATATAATAGCACAGAATGTTCCCCTAAATCCTTTAAATTACTCATCAGTTCTTAAATAGGCATTTAACTAAGCCTTCATCCAGAATCAAAAAGAGCGAGCCACCTACAATAGAAAAGAATGATAGATAAGGACTAAGCAAAACCTAAAACATCAGCTTGTAGGAAGAGCTGGAAATCTGCACATGCAAACCAAACCGTACCTTAATGTCTACAGCTAAGAGTAAATGGACAACATTTGACTCTTTATAGTAACTCTTAATGAAAACTAAGGGGAGGTTTTCTATCAGGTGTTGCACTATGGAAGGATGATACACAGAAAACACCAAAAAGCTTGAAACCAAGCCTGGAGCAATCTGCAGAGGGGATGAGGGCTGGGAAAGCATTTGTGCCTGTTAATTTCCTGATGACTCAGAGTCAGCCTGAGAGACTGTCTAAGGTGAAGATATTTCCTTGGTTTTCTTCTGCAGAGCCCCTTCCCAACTGCCCTAAGCATGTTCCTTCGCGCTGCAGCTCTTGTTTTGGGCTCCACTTGTAGGAGCAGCTGAAGAAAAACACTGAAACCTGAGCTAGAGGGGAACTCAGGGTGAAGAGAGCAAGTCTATGCCCTTCTCTCCTTAGACAACAGCTCATGAGTAGCACTCACTTTCCTGAAGCAGGTGAAGCATCTTGGTACACAACACGGTCACTCTTTTATCCAAATGGCAGATAAAGATTTTTGGAGGATTTTGGCTTAGGCCACTAGTTGATTAATATATTGCTTTTAGTAAGTAAAATATATTAAAGGAACATATAAATAGATATTCTTCAAGACCAACAAAAAGCCTGCCATTGTGTATACCTAATGTCAAAGGCACTGAGTAAACAAGAAAGAAAATAACCATCTCTTTCATCTAGAACAGATGCAAACACAGTATTTGGATGCTGTCCGAGAAAGATGGCTTCACGTTAATAACATTTTTGTCCTTCTATAGGAGACTTACCATTCACTTTCAGTACCTAGATACCAGTAATTCAATTCTATGATTCTAGGATTTTAGCTATCAAGGTGGAATGCTTCTCAGCTCTAAGCAACCACAGTAAGAGCCTATATTTTATTGACCAAGAAATATTTCTTCTATTTCCTCAGAATATAGCATATTCTAAACTACATTCTCATTTCTCTTAGACTTACGCTCGAGCTATTACATGTACTGTAGGAAATGCTTTTATTCCTAAGTATGGTCTTTTGTGTTAAGAAAGATAAATGTCAGACTCATTAATTATGTATCTATAATTAGATACTGCTGAAAATGAGCTGAAACTTGTTTTGACATCTTCTTTGAAGAATGTATTTGTACATTGCATGTAACATTGCACATATGCATTTGCAAAACCTGAACTAGCTGAATGGCAGCTATGTACAAAAGCCAGTGAGCTCTGACAGGGTAAACAAAAGCAAAGCAAAGCAGAGCTGAAGAGTTAATAAGCACCAACTTACAGGAGGGAAATTCACCCGAGACAGCCTGCTCAGGAAAAGCTGAACGGCCATCAAGAGGAAAAGAACTCTCTGAGCAAGAACACGTGATGAAAGCTGTACTTTGTTGATTGCAGAAAGTTTTCTTTTAAATACACCCTTCTAAGTGTTCAACTAATTTCCAAGAGGCTTGATTGTACTTCACTCAACTTCAGGGCTTTTTTCCCCCCACTAATTTGTAGATAGATTGTACCTTAAGGCAGACCCAGGAACATGGGGTGTGTGCTTGAGCAGCAGGAACCCAAGAGCAAGCGTGGAAGGCATCGTGCTTCAGTGACAAAACATCACTCCCTTCCCCCACAGAGGCAAAGGAGACAATCAACCTGACTTGTAACTGTGAATTAAAGTATGTTCTGTGCACTGCTGGTTTTCATACTGCACAATGGAAGCAAACTCTTCTGTCTACCTCTTTAAATTCCTGGATTGTGCAGAAATGTCAGCAACCTTCCTGTGTAAGTGGTCCCATGTAAGGAGGAAACCACATGTGAACTTAATAACAGTCATAATAATAGTAGAAGTATTTAATGAGGACTCAGGAAGAACTATGTTATTATTGTAGGATAATGATAAACAGTTTGACAATGCTGCTTCTGGGACTGAATAAACAATTCAGCCTTATCACAGCTGTTGGACTTCAACACCCAGCATTTAAGTGCTGTTATGGTCAGAAAAGTGACTCTGTAAAAATAATACCTTCTTACTCAAGAGAGCTGCTGCTTCTGTATTTTCTGAGTCATCTCTGATACCTTTCCTGATAAAACAAGTTGTTACTAATGATAGCATGGCTGTGCTAATCCAGCTCTAAGAGGGGAGGCTGGATCCTAGTTTGTCTCACCATGACGCAGGTCTGGCTGTGGCACGTAGCCCAGATCTCCACTGGAGATGCAATGCAGGAGCACAGCAGAAGAACCATTAGGATTAGGCAGAGTCCCTACATTTCTCTTAGGGCCAAACACCTTAGTCCCCCCAAAGCCAACCAACCACCTTGTTGAAATGGAAACAAGCAGAAGCATTAGCCCTGAAGGCACCTTTCATGCCACAGTATGTCTTCTGGAAGCCCATGGCACTGCAGAAGACGAGCAGGCACTGCAACTAACCTTATCTCCACGCCACCCTTCCCAGATCATGAGTTAAAACAAATCCAGTTTCTAAAGCAGATGGGACTACTCATCATGCCCTCACTTTTGCACATTTCAAACACAAAGTAACCCTCAGTTGGGATAAATCCTCACAGCTACACAGGTTGCTTTGACTGATGTAACTCTACTGGTCCTTTCACCCCTGATAAACTGTTCCTAAAAGGAGCCATCCCCTTGTTGCTGATCCTAAAGCCTCCTACAGCAGGTACAGCTTGGCAGCTCCTCGCAAGGATGGTGGTGCCAGTTTATTCCTGTGCTGCCTCATGTTCTCCATTACATCACCAGTGTGTAAACAGACATCCCATGAGAATACAAAATGGTCAGTGGGACTTCTCCCATGGCAGGTGTACATTAAAACAGAAAGTTTCTATAGAACTGAGACAGGTAAACACTTCATTTTTTGTTTTCATTTTAGAGTTCCTTCAAAATTAAAAAGGAACAGGAAAACTACATCCCTTCTTTCTAAGGATCTAGCAAACAAGAAATGGGAGTGAACATAAGGGAATGTGAAATTAAAATACGTTTTAACCTTAGACAATTTCTGTGTTTCTGTAAGAGACCACAGTATAAGAGTTCTATTTTATGCCAGTAGTGTTCTCTTTGAAGGACATAATCACCAGAAAGGCACGTTTTTCTTCTGGAAAGCTTTCCCCAAATGCCATCAACACAGCAGTGCTTCCAAACCCACTCACTGAATTCAAAACAACTTGAAACAGAGTTGTGGGCACTGCTCTCTGTCCTGTGCAAACCAGTGAAGGGAAGAAGCTCGTTTCCTGATTAGTGATTCCTCAGTGGTAGTGGTGGGGAGGGAGAACCTGCCTACAAAGATCTTACCTGTTTGGAAATATCAGCCTGTCTATAAACAGATGGCTACTCCTCATGGGATACTGTCCTCTCCAGGAATGCTGCACTAACCTCTCCCAACGCAGCCCCGAGCAGGCTGTGCTCCTAGCAAAGGTGAAGAAAGTTAGAAATGGAACCGAGCCAATCCGTGCATATAAAAGCTCTAAATTCATTACTCTCAATTAAAATGAATGAGGATAAGGATCGCTTCCAAGTACATCAATCAAAGAAAGTACTTGCTGCAGGAAAACAGAAGACATTGGTGTATACACGGAGGAATTTATTCACATATTAACAAAACGTGTGCAGGCAAACGTACACGAAACCAGCAGCTTATTTTTCACTTGACAAGTTGCAACTACCTAGGAAGGATGGGTTAAAACTCTAGAGTTAGCTAGTTTTCTTTAGAAAAAATTAAAAAGCCAGTTTCTTAAAGAAATACTTGTATGCCTGCACATCTGATTTTACAAAAATACAAAGGTGACTGAAACCAGAGTCTTTCACGCAGTATAAAGAGGTCTATGATGCTTAGTAGACAAGTACAAGTTTGCCTTCAAAGTAATTTGTTCTGTTAACTATTCTATTAACTTTGGAGCACCACAAGTGCCCTTAACCCTTCTGAGATCAAGAGCCAGAGAAACTGCTGAGCACTAAAGTTAGCCCTTGAGGGGGAACAAAAATCCTCAAAAACCCCCTAATGCTTGTTGTTGACAGAAATACAGTCCTTTACAGTAGTAGTATATTTATCATTGTGGTTTTGCTTCACTTTTTGTTTTGATTGCAATAGGAACAAAGCTGAGGTTTGGGGCAATAGAAATAGCTATAAATTGGCTAAGATAGGATGGATTCATTTGTTTTTGTAGCTGCCTGATGCTCTTTATTGATGACACACTGTTGCATGTGTGTTCATCTTCATGCAAAAGTATCTCTGCCTCCAGCTTTTGCAAGTTTATCTCTGTAAGAGTCTGAGAATTTTGAGATAGCCCAGCACCTACTATACACTTAGAAATGTTTCAAAGTATTTCCATGGCTATAAAACTTAAGAATTTAGGATATCAAGCAGTAATGCAGAGGGAATGGTAAAGATAGACCCTGGGCTTGGAATGCTTGAGTAGGAATTTGGAAAAGAAGAACCCAAACCACTTGTTTCTGTCTCCGTTTAGCTAATATTGTCCACCTCAAAAGCAGTATTGGGTGTCTACATCCATTATTTGCAAGGGAGTGACTGATTTCTTTTTATGCAGGAGGCCTATAGAATCAAGCCTTCCATTAACGGAGATGTGTCAAGAGCTTGTCATTTTTAAGGCTATAATTTCATCAGCCTATACTACAAAGCACAAGAAATGTGCTCGTTTCATTACATGTGGCAAAAAGGGGCAACTTCTTTTTGTTATGTTCCTGCAATCAGGCTTAAGAGAAAAAAATCTGAAGTAGTAGCTGTGATGCATCAAAACACACCAAGTGCCTTTCTCAGCCTGAACAACACATGTAATCCTGCTCTGAGTGAAAACCTCTTAGTGCTCCTAAGGGACAATTACCAACTGCAGAAAAAAGTTACAACTTGACCTGCAGCACAGCACAAGGATTTAGATTTCCCCACAATGGCTTTCGTTACAGGCCCTGTTTTTAGGATCAGGTCATAATGCTGTCAGACTAACATCTCATTTCTCACACCAACATCATCACAGGATAACTTTTGTTGGAGGGAGCTGGCACAAGATTTGTGGGACAGGATGAACCAAGCTGAAATCAACCTATGGCCATAGCAGTAAAGGGCCAGGAAAGAAGTACTGTAATGACACCGTATCTAAGCTGACCAGGTCAGGGAAGCTGGGGCTAAAGCTGATGTGTCTCCTACCTTCACATACTCATTGACTATTTCAGGGAAAACTGGGCTTCCAGCTGCTGACATCCCTGCTGTATGAGCACAGCCCACTTGCAGGTTGTAAACCCCAGCTACCTTTGTGTTCAGACCTGTAAGCTTTCCTCCCAAGGGCATAGGGGATGTGTGGTGGGTTTCCATCCCACTTACACTGTTAAACATTTAAAGCTATGCTATGCAGGTCTCATTTTTCTGTCTGGCACTGGGTTTTTCCTTTATATCTGTGATGTGAAATTCATTGGCAGGAGTCACCAACACATACAACTGAAACAAGCAGTTATACCCAGACTGCACCAAGCATCAGAGTAGGAAGAGATGCTTCTTCAAATAGTGGTATAAGGCTTCCTCATCTACAGGAATTTCCAGGACTCCAAAACCACAAAAAACCTATGACCAAGAAGCTCATAATAACAGAGCTAACTCTCAGGGGTATCCCTGCTAGGATAGATACCAGTCTACCAGGAGAAACTGATTCTATCAGAGAAAAAAGGAAAATGAAAAATGAGGAAGACAAAGAAAAGAGGAGGTGCAAAAGTATAAGAAAAGGATATCACAGAAAGAGCTGCATGTGGTAAAAAATAATATTCCTTCAAAAAACTTAGGACATTCGAAGTAACTTCTTGGCTTATTATCTATATACCAGCTAAGATCTTCTGAAAATTAAGTCTCGTCATAAAATACAATAAAAACCTAGACATAAGCCATAAAGAGATTTACAAGAAAAAGAGGAGGTATATGAGATCTTTAATGCAGCCACAGAAGCTATCTCCCCTATGGCCATTTTTAGCATATAATTAAGCATAACTGTGTGAACTCCTTGTAGTACCACAGGTCTCACTAACAGCTCTTTGGGTAGAGCTGTGAATTGAGCCATAGAGGTAGTAAACCAGAAGGTAGGGTTGAAAGACAAAGACTTCAAGAACTGTCAATAATTTAAAATAAAATACTAAGCACAGAACTCCCCAAATTCAATTTGTCAGTGAATATATGGTTCACTAAAAAGTCTTTGAGGCAGCATTAAGATTTGTACGATAGTTTGGATCAGACACAGTAATTAAAAGTAAGAAGGGCCTGCACAGAATTCTGCAGTTGGTCTAAGGCTTGGATGCAGGAGATTAGTTTGGGTTCCTACTTTAAACACAAGCTTTTTTTGTCCCAGGAAAAGCCACTACATCACTTTCTATCCCAGCCTACATGAATAACGTAGAATTACGTTCATTTCTTTCCCCCTTCTGTACTAGAAGGAACTGGTGACAGCTCCAACATGGCCCAAGGTCTGTTAGTGACACACTCAGCCTCCTGCACTCCTGCCTCGCACTCTGTGCTACTGAGCTCAAGTCTTCACCCCCACAGCCAAGTGCTACTGAGATATAAAGAGCATCTCTTACAATAACACCCTCATTAAAAGCAGAAGCAAACTTCCCAAAAGTGGGGACTGAAGAAGTCCAGCTCATTAACTCAACTGCAGTTATTGCCTAGACACCAAAATGTTCACCAGTTAGTCCCACTGGACTTTTCAAAATTGATTTAACAGCAGAGCTCTCCTGGGAACTCTTAGGAAAATCCCTTAAATAACTCATGGAATATTTACTTATATAAGAACCACTACTTCATACTTATATTCTCTATATTTTCAGACAAAATTCTAAACCACAGAACCTGTTAATCTATCATCTGTTCCTGTTCTTAGCCACACTAGCTTGAATTAGGATATGCATACACACACTGCTTATGACTTCTCTGAAATGTCCTGTTTCACCATGGGTCTCTCACTCACTGCAGAAAGGCAGCAATGTTGAGTTTAAATGAACTTTTCTGTTCCAAATAAATGCAAGCATTTTACCAACACTGCTTGAGCAAAAAGAAGGGTGGACAGAAGCTGCAAGACAATTCCCATCATGAGTGTGTTTGATGCCATAAAGCTATAGGAACACTAGATGGCAATAACCATTGCACATGTACCTTTAAATACAAATTTATTTTTACTCCTCTTATGGTATTTTCTATTGTGTACTTTCTAAGGCAGTACTATTTAAAAGGCACCATATTCCATCACTGAAAAAAAAAAAAGAAAAGCAAGCCAAAACCAAAACACCATCTCCTGCCCTTGGGGAAAAAAACAAAACAAAACAAACAAAAAACCCCAAACAACTGAAAAATAGCCAGCTGTGGGTTAGGGTTTTGCCTTGGGTTTTTTTTTCCTCTTTAAACTAAGCCAGACTTCCTCCAAGGATTAGTCTTCAGTTCAGGTTTCTACAGTATTTCACAGTGAAATCTACATCAGCATGGATCAAGTTGGTATCTTTCTTACAAGGTACAGAAGCTACTGCACTAGGTAGGAAAAGGGAAAAGGATGGAAATTGTGAAACATTGCTAAAGTTTTTGTATTCCTAATTAAATACTTACTTTGGCTTTTAGTACAAAAAGCACATGCATAGAATACACAAACATCACAAAATAATCATACGTATTTGTTCAGATAATACCCTGTAATGGTTTTTGGGGGGGTTTTTTAAAGAAAAGCTTTACAATTTTGTTTTTCATCATCAGGAAATCCAGGAGGATTCCCAAGTGTCAGGTAATGAAGACCATTTAGGAATCTGTACAAAAGGATGGAATAATTCAAAATCCCATGGTAAACTACTTGAAGAACCAGCATCAGACTACAGATGTCATTAAAGACAGAAAACTCTCCAGACTGACCTGAAATATAGAAATATGAGAATGCAGAAACTTGTATCAATGGAGTGAGAACCGTGACCCCAAGTCCGTGAACTGCTCTTTGCACCTCACAATATTTAGGAACCCTGATCCTGGAGTCCTGCAGGAAACTCTGTCTAGCCACCAAAGGAGAAATCCTCTGCCCAAAAGACCTTTCTCCCTGTGGTCAGTGTTTATCTTGATTGACTCCATCTGGCTTGACTGCAGCTGTGAAAATTTACTAAATCTCAGCTGTTCGCTTGTCCAGTCCAACTTGTTCAAGCTCTTTCTGAAGCTGACTAAGGCACTTCCAGATAGTGATTTAACCCAGTGCCTGGGTTACCTGGGAGAACCACCCTTAGAGTTCCCTATTTTCCCCACAGAGGAAGTTTATGCAACGTGAACTGCCTAAATACTGCCCTCCCAAAGATGCGTCTCACCCTGGTTTTGCTTGGGATCCCCCCCAGGACCACAGCGCCCGCTGGATGGAGCAGCAGGACGGGAAGGGACCGTGCAAGGCGCTGAAAGCAGCTCGGCCACAGCACAGACAAACCCCTCGCAAGCCTCGTTGTCCTTGTCACAACCGTCTCCATCACCAGGGACTGTGAAATCCAAGGAAATGAAAGAACCGAGCAGCGAAGGTGTTTCTGAGAGCAGAGCCCAGCACTCGGTGCCCGCCAGCCCGGCTCCAGACCCCGCAGCGCCTGTTTCGATGCGGGCTGGGAATTTAAGGCCAGATCCGCGTTTCTCAGCTGGAAATCGTTGCCTTGCAGAGACATCTACTGGCAGCAGGGCCGAGGAGCAGCCGCCCCCCCACACCCCATCCCAGCACCGCATACGGGTCCGAGGGGCTCGGAGCTCCCCAAGCCGCCCCACGGGTGCTCCTGCCGCCCACCCCCCCGCAGGTCCCGTCAACCACCGCCGGTCCCCCCCGGGACCCCGCAGCCAGCGAGGGGTAATTAACAAATTAACACCGTGCGGGGCTCTGCGCGTTAACACCCGCCCCGAGGCCTCCCCAGTCTAACCGGCGGCTTCTGCGCCCCAAACGGCTCCGGTGAGGGTGGAAGTTTCTCCTGTTGACTCCACATTAATGAGTGTCTTAATTTCTCCAAATGACCTTTTCCCCCCAGCACCGATACTCTTCTGCAAGCCCCACCACTTAACATACCCTTGCTTGGGAACCAAAGGCAGAGCAAGAGGTTTCAACTTCTTTCACTGTGTCAAATGGCCCCAAAATAATTTTTGAAAAAAACCCAAACATTTTAAAAAAATAGGATTAATTTGAAACTTGCTGAAATTCCAGTGAAATATTTGTATTCCCTTTTCAGGTATTGCCTAGCCCCAGTGAAGCAAAGGCTACTATAATCATTCAAGTTATGATTAAGGAAAACAGTCTTTCAATCACAGATAGTGATTAAATGTGAATGTAACACCTCTACTGAAAAACAGTCCGTTTAAATATAAGCACATGTGCTTTCTAGCCACCTACAGCTATCTTACATTAATGTTTATTGCCAGCTAGCTCAGAAGAGCCAGATGAACTTCCTTGGCTCAGCACCTCCAAGGCTGAGTAGACATCTCCACTGCCACCTCTTCTCTGCAGGAACTCTCCTGTCTCCCTGTTGCACAGTAACACCCAAACCTGAGCACAGGCACAAACGTTCCCATCTGATGTGGCAGAGAAGCAGGGAGAGCTCGATCTAACCCTGCCCCCCTTGGAAAACATTAAACTCATAAGCTATGACTTTGTTTTTCCCAAAAGTCGTTTTTAAAGAACCCATTAAAACTCAACACTTTCATTTGGATGCTCTTCTCCTCTAAAAGAGGCAGCAAAACCAGACATGAACACTCTTAGAAGTACAGGGGAGAAAAAAGCACAAACTAAAAATAAAACAAATGGAAAAAAGAGAGGTATCTGTTTGCCAGACCAGGGAAGTTCCTCATAAATAGGAGGTTCAGGTTAATACAAATTTTACTCTGAGGCACTGGATGAAATTGGGTGGGGTTTCCTTCCAAACTGCTTTTTTTTTTTT
>VYZX01005076.1:52671-165634 GCA_013401335.1 Brachypteracias leptosomus
GGACGCTTAGATTGCAGTTTATAAAGCAAAGTTTCCCAATTGAACAATAATTCCGAAAGAAGAAATGAGCACAGAAATACTCAGGTGGCTGTTTCAACAGACTTTTGGGATATGCCTGCCTGTAATACAGACACAGAAAAAGGTTCAATGAAAATAAGTGGTGCAGAAATAAAGATATCCTAAAGCAAACATACACAAAAAATGTATTATGCAATGCTAAATCAGTTACATATGTTGTTGTCTACAGATGCTGGAACCACAACAAGCCTAATTTGAGAAGTCTGTCTGCAGCCCCACAAAGCTGAGCTCAACTGCCACATAGAGGGTAAGGACCTCATCGCACAGAAGACCCGTCACCATCCAGGGTGGGAGGAGGGAGCAGGGCTTGCCCAGCTCAGAGCAGTACCCAGCCAGCAGGGAACAGGCAGATCAGACTGGGTAAAGCCTGGGGCAAAGGCACTGACAGTTTGCTCCTCACTCTGAGTCTTTCCAAATCCAAGCCTTCAGTTTTACAAGGAAAACATTTTCTGCTAAGTCAGTCTGGGTCTGAAAGTCAGCTTGGATTGTCATCGCCATAATGAAAGTGTAGTTGGCAATCCTTGTGTTATCAGTTCTGGAAACCAGCTCTCCTTCCAGTACCTGTAGTGTGAAATAAATTATAAAGCAATGTATTTAAGTACATGGACAGAGGAAAATAGGTGGTTCTCAGAATAGCAGCGTGGAACAGTTCCACTGAGGAAGAAAGAACTTTCTTCCCATGAGTATGCTGTTACACAAAGATTTTAGAAACAAATGACAGGGAAAATAAGATGATTTATCTCCATATTTCCTTATATGTGCCATCAATAACAGTCACCTGTTAAACAGATCAGGAACAGACAGACAGATAAAGGCCTTCATAAAGTAAGAAAAATGACAGCACAAAAATCAGAGTTCCTATACCGTTCACATCTGCAGCAGGAACTCTAATGAAGCATTTTATATTGCCTGTGCTTACAAAAGAACTTTACTTCACTATTCTTATCTTCCAAAAATTCTTCTCCAGAAAATAATATTGCTCAGAGAAAGCAAACCATTTTTCTAACGACCAGAAACAAGAATTCTCCTGCTAAATCACCATGACAAGGCATCTCCCCTCTTCTCAGAACCTCATCTTGGAAGTCATTAGATCAGGTGAAACAAGACAGTGGGGGAGAGGCATCAAACACATCCAGAAACACAGAATGTTTTTCCAATACATAAAATACCAAATTCTTTTCAGCTGGAGGGAAGGAATCTTAGGAAAAATAAATTCTAGAGGTGGAAGGCTGGCTTTATATCTCTCTCCTAGTCTTTCACTATGCTGTCAGAAGGGGCAAAGATACCTCTGGGAGAAACGCTGGGATAGAGCGTGACAGCTTGACCTTTTTCCTGTAGTTTTGATTTCTTGGTTCACCTACAGCAGATCTCTACTTACAGTAACAGCACCACCTCAGATGCTCGGGCTTGGGAAGCAGATATCAGCATTACGTAACCACAGAAAAGAACTCCAAATTAAAGCCTCTCTCAATCAGGAAGCAGTTAAAATCTGCTGAAAGCAAAGCATTGCTGAGCAGCAGGAGATGGTGGCGAGCACAATGGAATGGAGACCAGAGCATGCACCTCACTATCTGTCAACCACCCTTTCTAGTGTCAGACTAAAGAGACCCACTGAAGTCAATGAAAAGGTTTCCATGGAAATCAATGAGGTCTCAGTAAGGCTGTAAAGATGCATCATTAATTTTTTCAGCCTCACTTTCACACACATCCATTCCCTCTCTAATATCAGTTCTTATACTATTTATATAACTCAGGATCTAATCAAGACATGTACTCCTACTTGCTGGGAGCTGAAAAGATCCTGCTGATTTGTTACTTCTTTTTTAATATTTAGGAGGTGCTCAGTTACACTGGGGACACGGGCTCTATGAAACCCTGTACAGTCATGTTGAGAAGCCCTTCAGACAGATGTACCCAGGAGCTTCTACATCCAAAGATCTATCACACAATCACTGAAGCAAAAATTGCTTAAAACCTAGTTTAGTAGAATTCAAATATTGCAATCACTTTGTTATTAATACCCAGAGTGGGAGCTAGTTTTTTGCTGGCTAATATAAATCCCATGTAAAAAAAAGCTGCACCAGTAAGCATCTGCCATCTAAGCATTTTATAATTAAAAACCTAATTTATTTTTGACAGTGCTTTGTAAAAACAAAGTTTCCCAGGCAGATGTCCTTAAAGTTGTTGGTTTATTGTTTCTGCTTCTTTTTAAATTCACTGTTGCTAGTATATATGAAAGAGTTGAGAAGCATGGAAATTAGTATCTCACAGCTTCTGCAGTTATTAATGGCATTGTATTTCACAAGACTAAGAATGTGGGCAGCAGACTATAGTCTTATTGCAAAGTACACGCAAACTACAAGAAAAGGTTTTAAATTATTTACCTTTCTACTCCAGCACAAATGTCCTATAGCCAATTATCATGAGATATTGCCTAGAAATTAACCAGTCATCTTGTGTTTCTATCTCCAGATTTACAATTAGTAATGCTATTAATGTGGATCCTGTACTTAGCATCACTAATTACATTGCTATGAACTAATGGTGTTAAAAATAGCAATAGCCATCAACTACCAATTAATGCTTAATGAGAGCATATAAACCTTGGCATTGTAATGAATTTCCAAATTATTGTTCCTTGTGTGTCTCTTGAAATCATACAAAAATGGGTGTAACCCGTGAAGGCAGTGACTTAAAGCACATTTCTCACAAAATTTTGAACAAAAAGGGGAGCAGGAATAATGGGAAATGTTTAAGGATTAGTGTACACCTTCCATGCAAGTAAATAGTTAAATACAGTTACAGTTTTATAGGGAATCTCTCAAATTTCTATGAAGTGGTTGTTGAGCTGTTTAACCATGGACAGCCCTGGGCAGAGCAGGACAAGAGCTATACTGCAGGAAGGACCATGAATACTGTAAACAGCATTAAGAAACTCCTTGTGTGTTGAGCTGTTGCAGTGCAGAGTAACATCCACTTTTTCCACATCCAAACAGGTTTTGTTCCACTAGTGACTATGGTAGACAAGCCAGAAATGAATCCTCATCACCTGCTTCATAAAATATAGCAGGTGCTGTTCACTTCAGCAGCTTGCAGAAGCCAGGACACACTTTAAGTCTTCAATCCTAAACCCATTGTGCCTTGGGGGAAGGAAATAAAGGTCCACCACAGGTCTGGTCTCTGGGAACAAACAGAAGACCAGATGCATCCAAGGCTGAAAGGTAAAGGCAGAGACAATAAAGGGAAATAGTAGGCAGGAGCAAGAAGAAAGCAAAGTTGAAAGCATGTGGGAAGTTCTGATTATTTGAGAGAGTCAAAAGAGATCCTTGTTCAGCAGGACAAACTAAACCAGATAATACAGAAATATCTACATGCAGCGTTTGACAATCTCAAAATCGTGGATTTACTGTTCTTCCCTATTGGTAGCCCAGCACTGTGAACCCTGGTAGACTAACTGAACAATGAGGCATTAGCTTTGTAAGCAACAAGAAGTAAGAAAAGACATATTGCTAAAACAGGGAAGGTTATCTTTCTGGGAAGGAAAGAGTTGGATAAAACCCCTGGAATGAAAGATGACCTTCAGGACCAGATCCTTGCTGCAGGAAGTCATCCTCAACTCCAACTTTGAGAGTGAGGAGAGGTGAGATGAGTGCCAGAACAGTGACTGCAAGAGAGGGCAGAGGTAGCACAGAATTAAACTGCTTTCCTGTCCCAAAAATGTAAAAATAAGCAGAGGATAAAGGAGAACAAGCACCCAGCAGTCATAGCCAACCTGACCATCCCTAGCCTGCCACTGAGGAGCATAACAGCTTGTCACCAGCTGAGGTACACGGGCAAAGAGACCTGGGGAGCACACAGCTGAGTTCTCCTGTGCTCTGCTCCACAGGGTAATGGCACCCTGGGGAAGCCATAAGCAGCTCTTCCCTCCATGGAGCAGCACAGCGAGGAGATCCAGCCTCACAGCTCCACATGGTGAGCACGCCAAGCTGGGGGAGCAGCCCAGGCAATGTGCTCCATCAGCACCAGCTTTCCCGGGGGATCCTCTTCTGAGAGCACTATTGTTCACCAGACAATGTAATGTTTCTCATCCCTGCTTACTAAACTCTGCACACAGCTTTGATCAGAAATCAATCCCAGAAATTCCAGATATCTCCCTAGCTGTGCTATATCATGAACACATGCTGGGACAACTGTAAAAAGACGGCAGTTACCACTGGGAAGAAGCTCCACATTCCCCGTACTGTTTAGCATGTCTCTGCAAGGAACAGGAGATACACAATTCCATATGAGGAAGGCATTACCCATCGCTCACAGTCCTGGTTTGCTTATAAAATTGAGTAGCAGAAGACATCCTGAACAGAGTTGCATGGAAAGTGGATTTTTCCTCCCTTAAATTTAATTTTTTTTTCTTCAAACGTTTTCTCCCTCCATACTGGGTCTTGACAGTGCTTTTTCCTGAAGAAACAGATGTGCTACCAGAGTGAAGCTGGCTGGGAGACAAGGAGAGGTAAAGGAAGAGGAGGCATCCCCAGAGAGGCTGGAGGTCAGTGCACTCACTGCTCCCCCATGCTGCAAACAGAAGATCAATCCATCTCTCCTACCTGCCACAGACACCTTGACAGAATCATTCGGACTCTGACCATCCTACCTCAGAAGCCTTTTACAAAGAAACACAAGACAAGCTTAGCTAATGAAAAACTCCCCCACCCAATCACCGCCACCCCAAAAAATATCCAAACAGCTCTAATTTGAAAAGTTTACCTTCCATACACGCTGTTCACATTTCTCATACTGAAAAAACTGCTGATTACAAACTTCTGGACCTGTATGACAGCATTATAATACATACTGCACTTAGAAGAAGTGCCTTGATTTCAATGTAAATATAAAAATATAAATATAAAATTATAAATATAAATGATAGAAATATAAATATAATCAATGTTTTATAATTATTTATATTTATATTTTTATATTATTTACAATATAAATATAGGTGTTTCTGGTTTTGGATTATCTTTAAGTCCAAGGCAATGAGCTTTGTTTAGACTTTTTTACTATACACCCTCATACCATGGACTCTTACATTCTCCAAAGCTCAGCAGCTTTTACAGCCATCTTTTTCAGTTTCCCTACTAACAGGATACTGTCTCAGGATCCTAACAAACATCTGTATGTCACATAACCAGGGTAGGAGTTTTATGCTCCTCCTCTTTGAACCCTTAGAGTGCATAGCTGTAAATTGTTCTGGCAAATAAGAAAGAATCCCTTCTATGCCAAGATTATTCTTGCATTTTCTCACCTTTATCAACCATAGCAAACTCTAGAGCACTAGAGGTACTCTAGTCCTAAAGCAAACAAGATGAGATTTTTTTTGTTAATGGAAATCAATTAATTTTGATCTGAAATTATTCTAAAATATTGCAATGGAAACATTTTCTTGCACCTTGGCTCTTCACAAGTTTTTGACCTAAATCAATCTTACTAAGTCAGTATCTACCTGCCTCAATTACTTCTCTGAAAATAGGCATCTATGACATCTTTTCAGATGCACTTGTCCAAGATGATGTTCTATACAAGACATCTGAGTTTCCTGTACTTTTAAAGATGCAGCCTTGATAACTTTATGTCAGGCAGCAGAAGTGACTATGAATTCTCAGTCAAACCTGCAGCATCTCTGCCTCCTTTCACCAAAAGCATCAGTCTACCATGCCTCCATGGTGGGAAAACAGGCTTTAGCTGATATATTACAAAGGATTCAGAGCAGAACTGATAGTATACAGCTGGGGTATTCTGGGAACACATGTTGGGAACACATGCCAGGATTCTGGGAACAGCAGGGAACACACATGCAGACTGACAAGCACTGTGGTTAGTTTCTATGGTTCAGGGCAAATACTCAAAGCAAGAGCTGCACAACTATGTACAGATCCAGCCTCTACACGTGTGCAGAGTTCACTGCTGGGCATCGTGTTATAGATCATGTCTCCATCTCTGAGATCAAGTAATTAATTCTGAGGCTTTGAAAGTATTTGAAAGGTGTGGTAGAACTTAAATATCTGTATCTCTAGCATAGTTCTTGGAAGTAGGAAATTCTCGTGTTTTTCATTCAACACTGCATATTTTTGTTGCACTCATAGGGGAATACTTTTAATGCAAATATATTAAACTGCTCTTTGCTTCTTTCAGTTCTCTTTCTTCAGAGACCTATTTTTCCTTGTTTTTCTCTTTCCCCACTTACAATCCAATTTCAGTTTAAAGTCAGACATTTGTATTCAGACTTAGAAATGCAGAGATTTAGTCTTTGTTTTAAACTGGCTCAATCATACAGTGATCCTTTTCTCCAGGCTCATTTCCATGCTGGAAGAGCCAGGTTCCTTTCAGAAAAGCTCCTAATCAGAACACAAGTCCATCTGTAAAAGGACTTCACAAATAGCAAAGATTATCTGTACAAAATAAGAATGTTATGGATTAAGGACCTGCAGTAAACTGTGAATGAAGTTGCTGAAATGTTCATCATCACATGCACACAAAACAACAAAAATAATAACTGATAATTTGGCTGTAAGAATATTCTGCTTCAGAAAAATGAAACATGATCAATTTAGCTTTGTGAAAAAAGAAAATAGATGAGACTTCAACCTCTTCACTGTCCCCTTCACAACAAGACAAAGGAAACGGAGCTTCAATAACAATGCAAAAACATCACCTGCATTCCAATTGAGTTACTGAAGATTGGTAAGAGAGGTGGAATGCACCCATGGTCAGGCAACCACACGGTTCTCCTAAGTTTGCAAACTCACGTATATCACCTTTACTCAATGCCTTAAGAAAACATCTCTAGGAATGCTCCCCTAGCTTGTTCACTAAGATTGAGATAATATGCAATATATCTGTATTATTCCTGCATCAGCAGAGATTAATTGGTTTGTTTATTGTGGTGTTAACAATGAATAAATTAGAAGTATAAAGCCAGGTGGGGTTTCTTCTGCAATCAAGATAAGTTAAATACACCCAAAATGTCCATTTTCAAAGAGTATTTAAAAGATGAAAATGAATGAAGCCAAGCTGCTCAGCCTTTTACTCCAATGACACAAAATTGCCTCCTAATTATTTTTCCTGAGGTCACTGAAGACGACTGCAGAACTCATCAATGTAGAACCCAGGTTGACTGATATATTTAAAACTTTTTTTTCTTTGATGCAAAACACCCTTCTATGATGCATTATAACTGTGAGTTACACAATCTGAAATGCATTTATACATTAAAGAAAGGAGTGTCTCACCCTTATGGCAATCTGTATAATCAAATACTTGGAAGATTTACTTTTCATAATCACAAAATCATAATATTTATTACCTGCAAACAGCCCAATCTGTGAAATAGCATATTCTGGGAGAACCTATCTGAACCATAAATCAACAAAACAAAGAAAAGCAAAGCTTTGCTAGAAATTTATGGTAAAATAATCTCAAAATACTCCTTGTGAATCTGAAGAGATAATAATCCTAATTGCTGCAGATACATTTAAGATATCTTCTTAAATACCTGGTTTGGTGAAGCCATGGCAGAACACTTAGACCATGGCAGTTATTACCCTGTATGTGTATGGAGCAAGCAATGGTCTCACAGCACAGTAAATAAAACCCCAGTAATGAAGTGATTAACGAAAAACCTTTTCTGAAGAGCACCAAATCCCACAAACTCAGATTTTGTATAAGATCTGAATTTTATATAAGAATGTGAGAACAAAGGTGGAGTCCTGTCAGGACAGGAGCTGACCCATAAACCCCAAGCCTCGCACCACAGATCCAGCTCGTAATCACTACACTTGAAACGTTTTTCTTTCTTGGCTCTCTCATGCACAAGCTCAAGACCACTACTTGAGGAAAAAAGTACCTGCTTATTCCTCGAGTTCAATACAACTGTACGAGAAAACGTTCACATATGGTCTGCCAAGGTGCAGTGAGTTACCAACACAAGGTGGTGCTCTCTTCTTAGTAATCAGCTTTAAGGCTGGTTCACACGTTGAAAGGAAAAGGGGAATCTTTTCAAGAAGTTTTTCAGAGGCAATTTTTTTTTCCCCAGAATCAGAATTTCTATTTTAGAAATTTACGTACGTTCTAAAGCATTTTTTTTTCTAAAGTTGTCTTACTGAACGAAACCCCTCACCATATTTATCAGTTCTCCTGCCATAGCTCTGCCTCCAGAGCTTTCATTCCATCATCCAGTCTCTCTCTAGCTCAAGTTTCTCTTCCAGTCCACCAGCTGGATGCCATCAGGACTCAGTCTTTCAGCTGGAAGGGAGATACACAACTCTTTTCTGTGAGACTGCTAAAACCCAAATAAATCTATTTCTTAGCTTTGTATCAAGCGGTAACAAATGATCCCTCAGAGAGAGTTAATGAACAAGGTTTCCTCAGTGCTCTCAGATTCCACCTATGAGAGTCTAAATATCAGATTTAACTCTAAGCCTGATACCATATTAAAGATTCAGCTGTGGTTTATTTCACATTGTTGTCACTAACAATAAGTGTCAGCATTACAGTTTTTCCATTTCCCTCCTGAGAAAGCACTGGTAGGTGCCAGTACTTCCAAATCAACCCAAAAAATATCAGTCATCACACTGTCCAGCAGAACCAGTGCATGTGCAGCACTTTCAGATGAAAGAAAGAAAAAAACCAAACAAACCACAAACAGAACAAAACAAAGCACTCCAACTTACTTGTTACAAAAGGTTTTCTTTTAGATGAAAATATTCAGAGATATTTTAGCCATGCATTTCTCCCAGGTTTTGGATTTTCTAAGGTTATGTGTTTGTGCAGCAGCCACAAAATCGACACACCACTGACAGATCAGTCACAGACAGCACTCTGATAAAGCTTTGGGTTTAAGTGCAGTTCAGATACGTGGAAACCTCTGCACTGCCTTGGAGCACTCGCAGCCCTTTAGCTCAGTACCCAGAAAATCACAGGTGGAAAAACTAACATCTAGTCTCTTACATGCCATCCTGACCTTGTGAATACTGGCCACCTGCAGGAACCCTCTCTGAAATGCATGCTATAGATTACAGGGGTACACCTTGTGAACTGTAACATCAGTGCATCTAATCCCTTGTGCAGTGTCAGTGATGGAAATTTCCTACTAAAGATTGGATTCTTGCCCTGTTCAAAAGGATATGCTACAAAGCAGCTGACTACCTTTTCAATCACCTCCATAAATTCCATGACAAACTAGAGACAGTGGAAATCCCAAAGCATAAAACGAGCAAGATGAACATTTCTCATCTCTCCTTTAAAACCGAAGCGCATCACATGAGTAGCAAGCATATGGGAAGTCAGTTAACTTTTAAAGATCTGTGTTACATAAACATCTCTTTAATCAGATTACTCTGGTGCCACGGGATTGTGCCATGTTTTATTTCCTCAAAGAACACACTGTTCGGTTACTCTAGCATTTCTATATCTGGATTAATTAGAAACGGAAATGTGGATACAATTAAGTTTGAAATTAAACACACTTTGTGGCAGGGAAGATAATCACTGCTTTAGAATGAGCTGGCTGCTCAAACCCGTGAAGTATCAAGCTACTTTCTCAATTAATTGTAACAGTACTGGGTGTTCTTGGAGCCAGCTCACTGTGGACTCTGTACAGAGTATGTGAACATCCAGCTTCCCTGACCTATTATTTGATCTGTATTATGTGATTATGATAATAATAATTAATATCCTTACACAATTCTTGATGTCAAGCACAGTACATACACTTGAAAATAACTTTGGTCTATTTCACCTCTTCTGGCTGCCCTTGATTCACATCTCCCACTGTGTTCATCAGAACATCCTGAACGAGGAAACTAAAGTGTCCCTGAATTCAGGCAAAGTTCTCCCCTGTGAGCCAGAGTAGAAATTATCAATTTTAATTTACATGAAACAGGATCTTCAAAAACAGGAGGTTTTCTCAAAACAAGAAAAAGACAATTCCTCTTCCCCAATCCTACCTCATATTGGAAAGGAATGAAAAGTTCAGATGTGCAATAAGTGACCAAGGCTCAAGTCCACAGGGAGTAGGTTGGTATAAATGTAATTCTGTGCTCACTACTATCAATTCATCTCTCAACAGAAAGACAGCAGAATAAACTTGACACTTCATCCTAACAAGAAGTAGCACATCCTTCTTGAGGTTGCAGCTCTAAGAATTCAGTACAACTCAGGAGGAACCTACTGGACTGCACATACCTGGCTGTGTAGTTTTCCCACCAAATGTCAGGGTAATTAAGTCCCCCATGACAACCTGAGCCTGTGATTGTGAGGCTACTTCCAGCTGCTTGTAGAAGGCCTCATCAGCTTCCTCATCCTGATCAGGTGGCCTGTAGTAAACACCCACAACAATGTCCCTCATACTAGTCTCCCCTTAATCCTTACCCACAAGCTTTCAACTCACTCTTCATTGTCCCCCAGGGAGAGCTCAATACATACCAGGTGATCTCTCACATAAAAAGCAACTCCACCACCTCGCCTTGCTGGTCTATCTTTCCTAAAAAAGACATAGCCATCCATGACAACATTCCAGTCGTGTGAGCTATCCCACCATGTCTCAGTAATTGCAATGAGGTCATGGTCCTGAGATAGCACACAGATCTCTAGTTCATCCTGCCTGTTCCCCAAATTGCTGTGTTAGTATATAAGCATTTTGGAGTTCTAATGCTGGAGCACTGCCCCACTGGTGCAAACCCACCTACAACCCCTTCCCCCTACAAATCTAGTTTAAAGCCCTGTCAATGAGCCCAGCCAAATCCTGCTCCAAAATCCTTTTCCCCCTCAGGGACAGGTGTATCCCACCTGTCACCAACAGACCAGGTGTCATATAAACTTCCCCATGATCAAAGAACCCAAAATTTCAACGGTGGCACCAGTCTCTGAGCCATGTGTTAATCATGTGTGTTTTCCACCCTCTTTCAGTGTTTCTCCCCACCACTTGAGGAATTGATGAAGACACCACCTGTGCACCCAAGCATTCAACTAGTCACCCCAGGTCCTTGAAGTCCTTTTTGCCTGCCTTTAGACTCCTCTCTACAACCTCATCATTACCTGCCTGGATAACTATCAAAGGGTAACAATCAGAGGGCTGTACCAGAGCAGCGACTTTCCTTTTAACACCTCTAATCCGAGCCCCAGGGAGACAACATCCCTGTGGGATGNGCCCCGCCTCCCGCCGCCTCAGCAGCCCGCCCGCCAGCGGCGGCCCCTCAGAGCCGCCCGGCTGCCCACTGGGCTGAGAAAAGCTCCCAGAAGAGGCCCTTGCTGGTCCCTTTTGCCGCGATTTCCCTCCCCAGTGCGGACTTAGCTACACTGGAGCTGGTGTAGATACTCAGACTAAAGCGCACAAGGTAATTAGGGTTCTCCAAATGACCCCTGCCAGCAAGATGCCATTGGGAAATTCAGAATCACGACAGCAAAGAGCTTTTCTTCCTGTACATAGATGGAGATCAGCCCAGGTTGGCATTATCCACAGAATCACAGGACGTTAGGAATTGGAAGGGATCTTGGAAGATCATCTAGTTCAATCCCCCTGCCAGAGCAGGATCACCTAAATCAGGTCACAGGAACGTGTCCAGGTGGGTATTAAATGTGCATTATTATTGAAAGACCTGCCCAGGTGAAGCAAAAAAGGGAGAATGACAAATACAAAAGAACATCATTTACAGAATATCTCCATATAGAGGTTTCATGGAGTTTTCTAGGTAGCTCAAAATTTAAAATCTGATTTTCACATTTTAAAGCATCCACTGCACACGTGTTAATAAACTAATAAAAAGACAATGGAAAATTATCCAAACAGCATAATTAGAATGCCATGATCTTCTTATTGCCAAGCCTCTGCCTTTAGCTACTGGATGACACAGCTCACATCCTAATTAATGGAGAAATTCAGCATTATAAAAATTTCCAAATCATCTTTTCTTTTTTTTTTTAGACCTGAGATGGTGATTTCCATTGTCAAGCAATTAGCAGCCTCTTAATCCACTCAGATACCACCTACAAAACTTAGCATGTGGCAAGAGCATTTTGCCAGTCTTGTTTCTGGCTTTGTTGCTCTTATTTTCATTGATTTCTTATTTTCTATTAAGTTTTTCACTATTTGTAATCTTAGTCACAAGTCAGCTTCACTGAGGATGGGAAAGAACCTTATGGTCTCCTACAAAGCTACAGTGTAAATGAAGCAGAGATTCTATAGGATTTTAAAGCTCTCTATGCCAGGAGACTGTAACACATTCCCCGCAAGCTGTTTAACAGCTATTTGTAAACATAAGAATGACAAGAATAATCATGCAAAACAAAGAGGATTTCAATATCACCATGGCAATATTTACACAAATACCACAGGAGGAGGAAAAAAAAAGCTTCTGTGCATGTTTGTCATTAAACTGTAATTTGATATTCTCATGTGCAAGTGTTTTTAGAACACAGAATAGAAATGAAGTAGAACAAGGTCCTGAAAGTGTAAAGTGTATTATCACATCTGTGAGATTGTGAAGAGTTTGTAAGTTATAGAATAGTTTCCTTTTTAATCCTGACATCCCTTTGCAAACCCCTGGCTTTGTTGCAGAAATTTCCAGTACATCTAAAGACTCTCATATGTGGCCATTAATCCACATAGAGCATTTTCCTTTTAAAGTTTGAGGGTGATAAGGCAACCTGTGTTTCTTTAAACAGAACAAACCCCAATATGGCCTCATATTTGCCCACTCAGAACAAGCACAGCTTTTAGTAACAACTAGAAGTCTTTCTTAGACAAAGCTTCTCCCCCTAAAAGAATGCAAAGGCATTTTGGTTTCATGCACGTGTTAAGTTCCAGGAGAAACTTGGTGGACTTCCTCAGAACACAAGACATGACTATGGGTCTTGTAAAAAAGCTCCTGAAACATACATGTGTGATGACAAGACCTGTGGTTCTTGCATGTTTCACCATCAAGACTTTCCCTGTAAACTTTAAAAAACTTTTACACCTAGCTTTTCCAGGGGCACACTGTGATACTTGAGGAAAATCACTTTACCAATTGGAAAAATTAAATTTCCCAAATGGAAAATTGAGCAAGTCCAAGGAGTTTGCAATCTCAACTCTCTATGATGCTTTTCACATTCCTGCTCTTGAGGTTTCTGGTTTCCTGCCTCTGAAATAATGGCACAGCAAACACAGATACACTGGCTGAAGCAGGTCATGAGCTCTTTCAGAAATCCTGTACTTACCATTCCCCAAGGTCACCAGTGAATCACGGTAGATGCTCTAAGAAACAGCTCCTACTTTGGACACAAAAATCTCTGTAAACAACTGTTCTCAGGACA
The DNA here is from genome assembly GCA_013401335.1 of Brachypteracias leptosomus. Classification (NCBI taxonomy): domain Eukaryota; kingdom Metazoa; phylum Chordata; class Aves; order Coraciiformes; family Brachypteraciidae; genus Brachypteracias; species Brachypteracias leptosomus. The sequence continues at coordinate 66,097 of VYZX01005076.1, forward strand.
ACAATGAGGAAAAAAAATCAGGAATCTTCAACCAATGCTTTAACCTGCATCTCTATTTGAAGTTAAGCAATCATCTCATTGAATATGGCACAATCAGTTCTGCAATCATTTTGATATCTAACCTCACCATCCATGTCATGATATCTAAACCACATCACTAGTGTATTCTGAAGATGTGGGACTTGGAGTGGCTCTATTGTTTGCTACTCAGTTATCTTGGTTTTGGATAAAAACAGGAGATGTGTTATATAGCTCTTCACATACAATTCTCACAATCTGAAGACAGCAGACACAAATAGATCCACTCACACAGGGTTGAGAAGTGCAGGAACATTTCAGATCTAAAGCACAGCAGGCACCATTTTCCTACTGACCTTTGCTTTGCAGCAAAGTGATGGCCCTGGTGAATAAATGACCAATCTTGGTCTTTTTTGTTAAACTGATTTTTGCCATTTGGGGGCTCCAGAGCTGTCCCTTTCTCCCTGGGAAGGCCTGTCCCTGCTGTGAGTGGCTCTCTTGGTCAGCAGCAGGAGGTAAGGCTGGTGGCAGCTGCCTGAAGAGAGAATACAACCACCTATTACTGCTTCATACAGGAACAGCAGCCGCCTCTGATTGTGTGAAGAGAGAGAAGGAACACTTGTTTCGCCCTTAGCAATCTCCCCTCATCCATCCCTTTCTATAAAAGGTATTCATGCAGCTCCTACTGAGGCCATGCAATCTCCACTGTCCTTACAACACTTCTACATTACAGAAAAGCACATCAAAAATGGAGGCATAGAAAAATCAAGTTACTCAAGGTAACAAAAAGTTTGTAGTGCAGAGGAGACACTCCAATGTGTGGAGAAAACCTCTCCAATAAAACTTACTGTTTATACAAAGTCCTCAGAAAAAATTGCCAGTAACAGTAAAGTTGATCAGCCTGACAAAAGAACAGTTCCTACACCACTTTTCTTCTCCAGACACTATAGTAGTAGCATATCATCTATGTCTTCATCTTAAAATACTTGTAAAGCTAAGCTTATGGATCACCCAGTCATCTTGCAATAGATCAGACAGGCAGCAAGAGTGGACTTGAAGACTGAGCTTCCTTTACAAAAAAATCCCTGGAGAAAACTCTTCTACAACTTCAAGCTACTCCATGGTGGGGAAAATCCCAGCCCTGAGAGCACTTTCTGCAGATACAGAGCTGTGAATGCACCAGGATCTCAATGTGAAATGGGGAAGATAAAGGATGCAGTAAGAAGTTACATGGGATTTTTACAAATTAAAACCTGCCTGAAACAAAACCCAGAGTGACACAGGGCTTCCAGAAAGTAGAGACTTTCCAAGTGGAATTCCTGGTCCCCTCCTCTTCTCCCCGAGGTGATCTGTTAATTTGCTGTGGTGATTTGGGGTAACGTGTACAGGCAGTAGCTGCTTAAAGGAATTGTCAGGTGTGACCTCCAGCATCTCTGAATTATCAAGGCTGGTAAGTCATGTTATTTTGATGTGACTGTGCAATGAAACATGGGTTTAAGTGGATTTCTTTAACTTAGCCAGTAGTTAAAATATACAGGAGGAAATACTGTCTTTAGTTGATCTGCACAATGAAGTGAAATGCACGAGGCATTTCAGCTCTGCTTCAAGCAGGTGACTCATTTTGGCTTGATGTCACTCTCATTCCATATGATCCTGGCAACCCTGACTTTCAGCATCAGAACATGAGTCCAATAGATACAAAGTTTCATGGAACAGATTAAACAAATTATACTACAGGTGAATATCACAAAAGATTTATTTTGAATTTTGCATGACTATTTAAGAACACCCTTTGGGGTCCTTGTCTTATGGGAGATATCAGGTCTTGCCCTGGCAGGGTTTGAAGTACAAAAGTCAAGACACGTGTCCCAGATAAACAAAAATGAAGCACAGGTTGGCTTTGGTGCTACCAGCTTCCTGATAATGATCTTTGGAGAGAATATTATGCAAAGTACGGAATTAATCCTTTATCTTAAAGTTGTATTTAGTACACAAAAAGCTAAATCACACTTGTTCAACTCCTGTACATACTGTAATTACACACTCTGATTTCATGCTTTTGGTCATGCAGCTAGAATAGTTGTAATTACACTTTTAAAGGCATGTAATCATGTAATAATTAAGATGTGCAATTCAATTATATAATTAGGTATGCAAATACATGTGACTATCCTGTGACACTGATTTTAAGTAGACTACCCCATTAATTCTGAGGGGAGTTCTGCTTGAAAACTCATTACACAATACAGCTTGCAAAGAATAATACAGACAGAAAGATCCCCAGACCCACAGTCACGCTTCTTTAGATATCTGTAATCTCAAATGTAAACCAGAACAGACTATGAGATTCATGGAGTATTCACAAGTTTGTTTCTGTGTTCTAAAAATCAAAACAAAGACAACCAACCACACAAAAAACCCCAAGCCACACAAACAAAAAGAGAAGATGAATTCTCAAAGTGGACTAAAATATTTACAAGCTTGTTTTGTAGGCCAACATTGGTAGAGAGAAAACAAATTTCCAAAAATACTTTCCTATTTCCTAATGACCTGTTAATGTCCCCAGAAAGATCTGTTAAATAAGCGATGAGATCTTTGCATGTTTCCACATTTTTGCTAATGCTTTTAGCATGTTTTTTTCCACTCTTTTCTTCTCACAATAATAAAAAAAAAACAAAGAAAAAGAGAGACATCTAAAACCAGGAGGGCTTTCTGCAGAATACCACAATAATTAACGGCTCATTGAAGGAGGTTTCTCTCCATGAGTGTAAAGTGGCAGAAGCAAGAAAGCCAGAGCAAGAGGGCAAAGTGATCATTCTGCTAAATTACAGAGATTGTGCAATTCCTGAGCCCCAGCTTCTGTGCACATTTATCACTCCCAAATCAGATTAAGAAGGGAATTTCAAAAAGATGACATCCCAGTGTGAGCTCCAGCATAGAGCTGGATTTGACTTCTATACATTCACCTTGTTGCAGCTTCAAGAATAGGCATGAAGAGTTGAGAAGTAGCCTTCCCCCAGGCAGAGCAATAGGGAAAGACCATGACCTGGATGCTGCAACCTCCCTAGTGAATCTGGTTAATAGAACTTGGTTGTAACAATGTGTCAGAAGAAACATGTCAAATTAAGGAAAATCATAGAATCTTAGGGGTTGGAAGGGACCTCTAGAGATCATTGAGTCCAACCCACCTGCCAGAGCAGGGTCACCTAGGGCAGGTCACACAGGAATGCATCCAGGCAGGTTTTGAAAGCCTCCAGAGAAGGAGACTCCACAACCTCTCTGGGCAGCTTGTTCTAGTGTCTGTCACCCTCACAGAAAAGAAGTTTCTCCTCATGTTGAGGTGCAACTTCTTATGTACTAGCTTATACCCGTTATTCCTTGTCCTATGACTGGGCACCACAAAATGTGTGTGAGCACATCCAGACTGGAAGAAAGCCCCTAAATATCATATTATAACTCTCCTTTTATGCTACATTCCCTCTGCCCTTTGTAACATTTCATTGTATGTAATCTCATGATTTATATGCAAGGCTGTGTTGGGGAAGCTCCTTTTGCTTACAAATTGATGCAGGCAAATCACAATGGGACCCTGACTGGGACTCGGTAGTCCTCAAACTGCAACAGTGAATAACTGCTAATTGCTGGCAGCACATAATTACACAGGACAGATTTTTACTCATTCTAGAAATAAGCAGAAAAGCACACACACACAAAAAAAAATCATTAAATTACTTTCATTTAGGTTCTTTAGTAGCTTTTTCCTCTGAGGAAAAAAGAAGTCAATATCCAGAATGTCCTCTGGCTTAATGATAGAAATCAAAGTTAATAGATGTGCATCAATATGTGTGACAGCAAAATCAGATATTCAATAACCAGAATTTTCCTCAGTTGTCAGAATAGCTTTAAAGATCCTACTTAGAATACTCTCAGCATCTGAGGTGAAAGTCTTTTTTCCACTAAGATTAATATATTGTATTAATAATTTGAGAGATACAGGGACACATCCATAGTTCAGGATCTTAGAAATTATTTAAGGATGAAAAATCTTCATTGCTTATTTTAAGTTTAAATAAATAACTATAACTGCATGCTCACATTCAGAAAAAGAAATTGAATTCTGCCAGGAGAACATACCCAGGCAATGCCATTTACACTGCTTGGTACTGAAGGTCGGGAACAGCTAAATCCAAACTATCTCCACGGGACTGGGAAAAACCCAAACATCTCTAGTAGAAAGCTCTGAACCAGAGCCTATTTCAGCATCACTTGGTACCAACATCACTCTGATCTTTGGTGGCATTTCTGTTGCAGTCTTTGCCACGCCACAACTAACAAGTAACCTGGTGAGCAATGCCTCTGCAGGTCATCTCAGCTCTCTTTGAAGGGCTACCAGTAGCATTTCTCTACTGGCAGTATTTCAAGGAGAAACTATTGCTTCCCTCTAAGGCCCTGCAGCTCTCTGGAGAAGGGAAGGCTACTCAGGTACTGAGTGTTCTGTCTGAAAAATCAAGCCAAAGTGAGGGGTCTTGAGGGATCTCACAAAAATAGGATGGCATATTCCTATTCCTACAGATTTTCCATTTTACCTTCACACAGCACAACCACAGCTCTAATTTCAAAGGATTTTGCCATATAATACTGGAATTTGGGACCTGCTGCTACAAGACACTTTCTCCTACAAACCATGGAAAAAAGCAGTGGGTGTATTTATTCATCTCCATCTGCTGCTAACTACACCTTGTGCTTTAAGCACTTCAGCTTATCAACTTCATTTTAGCCTTTCTGCAATGGTCGAAGACAGCATCATAGATTTGGGGGATAGTAAATATCAGTTGGACAGGATGCTCACAGCCCCGACCCTTTCAGATTTTCCTCTGGCCTTCCCTTGATTCCCAGCATCATCTTACAAAGAGTATTTCTAACTGACAGGTGTTAGCAAGTCCCCACAGTGGTTGCCTTTCCTTTCCAGATGGTTGCTGTATTGCTACTTCAATTTCAGTTCCTGTTTGTCCTTATCTGGTTTTAGAGAATTGCTTTGAAAACACAATCAAACAGACAAAAAACCAAACAGCTTTTTGTGCATGTGCTATTTGTGGCAGATGGTGACGAAGGGTATCTTTTTTCCAACTGCCTAAAAGGAATTCCCCTTTAATGTGGGGTTTTTTTCTGATATTGATGGAATAAACTCTAGCTCTCTGAAGCCTATTCTCCCGTGAACACATTCCCTGCTGAAACCCACTCGTGACTCTTTTTCTGCATATTAAACATTTATTTAAGCAGGTTAGACTTTTAAGCTTGCTACAGAGAAGATGAGATCTCCTAAACAGAGCTAGTCTTCCACTCTGACCCAGTGGGTCAAAGAGCATCCCAGAGGCATACGCTCACATTTTATCATCCTGCTCGATGCTGCTGTCATGGCAATTGGCCACTGCAAACAGGAAAAACCTGAGTCATTAGATGTTATAATTTAGACATAGAAAGGACTTTGCTGCTGTGGGAAAATCCAAGCACTAGACTAAAATAACATACATCAAATATCCTTAAGCATAAAAGTCACACATTGCAAGACACTGACTGCAAATATTCATACGATCTTTTGTTACAAAGGAGCTTGTAAAAACAAGATAGACACCACAAAAAAAAGTGCCAGTTTGGAGCTTGTTTTGGTAAATGTGAGTATTCTTGATGTAAAAATCAATGATGCTAAAGATGACTTGCATTATTATGTATTTATTATTAGTGATACAAGAAGTGTAAAGAGGAAAACATTTTCAGACTGAAGGTAGAAAAATCACCATTATTTCTTTTTAATGAGCTATCATGGATGTAGTACAGTAACCTAGTATACCAACCTCTTCATCATCTTCTGTGGATCATATTTGAGCCCCTTGCTGTACTACAAGCCATGTCTTCCAAACAAGGAGATTTTGGTGCATCTCTTTAGTTTTATGCCATTTGCAACACTGCAGCCCAACCCCATTCTCCCTCCATCCCTCAACCCTTGCTGCCTCACAGGCTGACCAGGATGAAAGAAAAGGAGACTGTGTGGGACACAGCTCTTATTTAATGTACACAGGTCACCAGCATGCTCAAGAGCCTGCCTGTGAAGGATTGACCACCGCCAATAAGCTCCATTTCTCTCCACGAAGATCCACCAGCACATCTGTACCACCACGAATATTTGATATTCAACAATGGCAAGAGCTGCTAACAAACCTAGGGAAAAAGCCTGATCAATGATGGTATCACCAGTGACCTTAACCTGCAACTATCTAATGTTGATTCATTGTATATGCTTTAAAATTTGACACCACCATCAAGATGCATTCAATTAAGGTGTCATGTCCCATCTCAAGTGGAAAAAAAGCAATGAAGTAGCACAAAAGTGTTTACCTGCTGATAATTGTGTTTCTGCCTGATTTGCTCTAATTACACAGATTGAACAGTCTTGGTGTTACAGGCAACCATTAATTGCCTGTTCTGTACACCAAGTGTATATTTTTCTTCAGAGTTTCAAAGCTAAGGTCTAAACTCTCTTCATAAAAGAATTGCACAGAGAAGTTTAAGCAATCCACTGACTCCCCTTCCACACCCAAAACCTTTTTTTTCTTCATTTAGTGCAAACATTTAATTTCACTTCTGGCACACTTAAAAGTAACTAAATTACTCTGAAGAGAAGCTCCGAGTCAAATACCAAATTCATATCAGAGATTTTGCCAAGCATGTATTTTAGATTATATCCTAAGTTGTTTCATGACAAATGCTGCTTTTCACATTGATTAGAAGATTTTTTTTGCTTATATTAAATTGTTCAAGGGCAGAATGCATCATGACAAGAATTTAATTTCAGAAAGTTTACCTCATCACATTTTCTAGTCTGAAAATAATACGTAACAACATTAATATTATTCATGCTTTTTAAAATTTCCTTCCACCTCTCTAAACTTAGAAGAGTTGACATTAATGCAAATGCTGAACTGTTTCTTACTACCTATTTGTGATAACCATTTATGTCTCTAGAGCACATAACTACTTTTATCTGAAAGTCATTTTGGCAGAAGTAGCAGGCGTGTGGATTGGCCTTACAAAAACATGAATTCCCATTATGTTTATGGAGCTCTGATGAATACAAAGCTAAAGCTACTACGCAAACACAGTCCTTTAAAGGGAAGGAACATTTTGGACCTCTTTTGTTCAACAGAGTACTTGTGATAGAGAAGCATGAATAATTATTATTAGACAGCAGGAATTATGCTACATAAAACAGTTCTGAAAGCTGCCTGACACAAATATATACATTCACTTACCACGACCAAAAAGCTAATTGTAAAAGCAAATAAAGAACTCCCCTGTTAATGGGGAATTTGGCTTTGAAATAATTTCATGATTTAGCTTAATGTCTTCTCTTACTTACATAGGCATTTTGAAAACTAAACCTCTGATCTTCTAGAAGAGTGCAGGCTACACACAGTTCCTTAAAATAAATGGCTGAGGCCACAAACTCCTGTGCTCCACAATGATGGATTTGAGTCCTTATTTCTCCTAAAGGAATTGTCTTTCAAAACAGACATTGGGATAAGCCAAGATTTAAAGCATTCATGATCTGTCAACATTGCAACCTGAAGATAAAAATGGGAGCATTCTTAAAACAAACAAAACCAAACAAACCATGATGATGTTATTAGAGTGGCAACTAAACGTGACATTATGAGAATGTCACAAACAAGATAATAAAGACTTCGTGGCAACTTCAGCCTATCAATAACCCCAGTGTAAATATATTGAGACAAGGAATCTACACTGATAGTTACAATTAAACATGTTGTATTTATGCAAATTACATATTTCATTGCAATTCTGACAAAGGCATGTTCCAGCTCTGACAGCTCAGGAGCTCTCCTGAAGCTATTTATTTTTAAAATCCACACTGCAAATCATATTTTCTGTCTCCTCTTGTTTCAGTCATTATATGCTGAAGCTGCTTCATGTTGTGGGTGACTGGAATAGGTGAAGTAAGAGAAACAGTGAGTCAACAACAGGAACTACTAACCATGTTCTCTGGGGAAGTTCACCTTTTTCAGCCTTCAGTCAAGGGTTTCACTTAGCTTGAAAGGTTTCTGTCACATACTGATAATCCAGATTCACTTTGATATTTCAAATCTTTAGTCATCATCATCCTGCTCCACGAGAAGTAACATGAGGGAATGAAATAGGGATGAATTCACTCTCACAAGAGGAAATGGGTTTTGGTAAAGAACCCCTTGATGGTTCTGCTCTTTCTCCATTTGTCCTTATAGGAGATAAAGCACCTTGGAGGTTTTTATGCTTCCTCCAGCACTTGATTTTGCTGCAGGAATGAATACTTTTCCTCTTGTTAACACAAAACAGATGTTAGACTTGGTAACTTCTGCTGAAGGATTTGTTTTCTACCCTGACAATTCCCTGTCTTTATAAGTGTGCTCAAGCAAACAACGTGATGTGCATTGCTGCCACAGGTTCCAATACTACTCATACCCCCCTAAATTTGGCCTCCTTCAGCCTGAATTCTGAGCTCCTCAGCATTTCTTAACCACACTATGGTTTTAATGCACTGCGTATTCTTGTAGATTAATTGAAATAATTGAAAAGGGAAGGAAATACTTTACTCAAGATTCTCTTCACAAATCATACTCATGTTTATATAAAAGGTCACAGTCCAACTCTCTAGAGTCTCAAGTACTTCCAAAGTTTGCTCTCTTCCTTTTTTCCCATATCTCACTAGTATCATTCAGCTTTAAATATTAATGATTCTCCTCCTACCAGTTTTTTTCATTAGTAACCTTCAAGTACAAAGTCACTCCATTTTCACATACAATGAGCTAACATTGGAGTCTCGTATTAAAAAGGGGTGAAATAGCATCTCCCTTCTACCTCAGTTACATCACCTGACAGAAAAAAAAACATCCCCAAGCCCAACATCTGTGAAAACAAGATTTCCTCATACAGACTTGGCTTTCTTTTGCAACAGAAGAGCAATGATGCTGCACACTTGTGCAAAAACTCACAGAACCACCTTTCTGAAGGGCCTCTTGGGTTTGGTGTAACCTTACAGGAAAGTCTTACCCATCCACTAAGATTGAAAACACAATGTTCCCTTCCAGATCCCACACTCTCTTCTACCTAACTGCTGGGGTACACACGTAGCTCTTACAAGCACATCTGCTCAAACTAAATAGAGAGGAAAAAGCTGTGATCCACAGGTGATGGAAGTTATCTGCCTCCCTATGGGGATACTTCCTACTAGTCACTAACTGCTTATTCTTAGTAACACACAGTAACAAATCCCCATCGATCTTCTCAGGCAATGCAGCCCACAGAGGCTCTCTGGGACATTGTGCTTCCCTTAGCTTGACATCTATACTCCTATGCAAATGTAACATAAGAGCCTGGAGTCCCTTAAAGTCAACTATATAGAGAAAAAGAGCTGTTTATTGCTTGTAATGATTTACTACAAGAACTCCTTACAGAAACAGAATTTTTTTTACTGGACTGTTTAGAGAATTGAAAAACATCACCTCTTTTCCCAGTAGGCTGCTCTGCCAGCTATTGTGTAGATGGTGCTAACCCAAACTCAAAAATACATTCTTTGGCTTAGTCTAAGAATATATATGCTTAGAGAGTGAAGGATTGATTATCCAATTACACGTGACATGTCTTCATTTAACTTAAGCTAATATAAATTTAGTCAGTAGGCCTGAGTCTCAGCTTCTCTGTATCTTGGATTCATAGAAATCCCCTATGGGTTATAATGCCTTGTCCTGTTGTCCTGCTACAGCTGTTTGAGTTCGTTCCTGGTGCACCTCAAAAGCAATGCACACTCTCTGAAGACATCAAGCAAGAGTCTACCATGCTCAGTGCTTGCTGGTTTCTAGGAAAACTGCAGTGTTCTGTTTGTTTGAAAACAAGAACATCTTTATTCTCAGTTGAATTTTTTAGGATCCAGCTTCCAAGCACTGTTCTGAATTTCTCCACGTGATTTAAAGAGTCTTTTAATGTTGCTTTTATCTTTCTATGAAAAACACTTGACTTTGCATCCTTGTTCTTTGAAAAACATCATGGATTGACACTTGTGAAATTAAGTGCATCAAATAATAATGTCATAAATTTGTCACATTTCATACAAACAACCTTCTAATACTGGACTGCTATGCTGACGTTTGCAAATGTGAAACAGAGGCATATGGAATTTGTTATTTTGTTTTTCAAGTCATAATTATTATTTCAAAAGAAAGCAAGTTATAAGATTAATGACAGCCAATCACAGTGACTTCTAGAACTCTAAGATGAAGAAAGATGCCTCTCCTTGGCATTTGTGGAGGAGGGTGTGTGGATGAATCATAACTGCTAGACACCCTTGTTTCCAGAAGGCAGCTTTTCTGCCAAGTCATGTTCGTTTTTATCTAATCCAATTAAGAAAACATAATGCAATCTAGCTTACTACTTTTCCTGCATCAAGTACCCATTTAAAAGATGTCCATTCATAGCTGTGTATTCAGGAGGAACAATTCAGTGCCACGTATCACTACCAGGAAAAGGACAAGTCTAGACAAAATCTGCATTCTTGTTCATCCAAGAGGGTCTTTGCAGCATAATACTAAGAAACCACAACACTTTGTTAGAACTAAATGGAATAGTGTCACCCTAATGGAAACTAGGGCAACAGCACAGAGAGAAAATGTTTTCCACAGCAGATGCAATTTCTTTCAGTCTCTGGTAATATCTAGCTTTTTAATATAAATGTATGAAAAATTGATTATGTTACCAGTCAGCTACACAAGCGTGTTACTGTTTGTGATGAGCTCAGCACTAGACCTAAAGGAAGTAGTGAAAACAAAACCTAATCACTTGATCTGAATTATAACAGTGTCATAAGATGTAAAACATGCTTTTAACAAGAAAATACTCGTTCAAGACCAAAATTCCTCATTGTGTTATAAATCACTTTTTAGAAGACTATAGGTACATCACGCTACAGAACGAAAATCTAATATGTGCAATCTCAAAAGTGTCCTCAAGACCAGAACTGGACATTCACACAAAGACAAAAGTCCCATAAATTTACTGGCCATTTCCGGGTACCCTAGAGGCACAGTAGACTCCACAACTCCAAAGATAAACAACAAACTGTGGACAACATTTGGTTTAGGTCAGAGGCTAAGAATAACAAAGAACATTGTGTCTTTCAACAGCAATAAAATCTGCCCAGCATCCCAGTGCCTGGCTTTAAAAACCCCCATAAGTGACCAGAGCCCAGAGCTGCTCCCATTGAAGTCAACGGGGCTTCACCTGGAGAAGTCAGTGCTCATATCTTTTCCTTTCCATGACCAGTGAAAACAAGGAATGGGTGGACAGTATCACAATATATGACCTTATAAACATCTTTAATACAAACAAACTGCTTGACTAAGTTTCAGGAAGATAAAAAAAAATCATGAACTGTTTTAAGAAAAAACTAGTTTTTGCTATCTAATGTCATGATGTTACCCAAGTATTTTTTTCTGTCTGAAATAACAGAACCTTGTATTCAGACCACAACTAAATTTTATTCCCTGAGTAAACAAACAAATGTTTATTTAATTCACGACCTTTTCTCCCCAGTATTTTCAGATCTCTTCAGTTTAGGGCCAGTGTGAAAATACCAGCAATATTTCACTCTGCCATGTGATACATCTTCATGCACAAAACACACACCTAGAGCCATCTAAGCAGATCCTTGCACAGCTCCCTAACCCCTCACCTTGGTTTTTTGAGTGCAAGATGCAGCTCAGCACACACCAACCCATCGGAGACAGGCCACCCTCCCACTACAGGCATCAGAGTGAAGTTGTGGGGAGCTTGCACGCTCCCTGGGTGTCTCACATACTCCATCATTTAGCCATCACACTGGAAAATCAAGATGCTATTTTGCTGCTTCTCAGAGCTGATTGGCATTTTAATTAGTTTACTGCTAGAAGTGTTAATCGTGCTATGAAGCAAGGTGATAATTCACAGCTAGTAAAAGTTTCCTGCAGTGGTTTTACAAGTATCAGTATACACTTTACCTCATTTGTTAAAAGAGAAAAAAGGAAAGAAAGAAAAGAAAAAAAATGCACCCACAGTGATATAAACTCTTTTTCAAAGAAAACCAGCTTCCAGGAATCCATTCCTAACAGATGATTCTTTTTCCCTTCTGTAAGATTATCTAAATCCCTAATGACTTATTTCAAATGACTCAAATATAGTAACTTGATGTACTACTTCCATTTTGATAGATTCATAAAGATATATGCATAAGAGTGGAGATCCCTCCTTCCCATTTCTTTCCTTCACCCCACTGATAATATTGTATAAACAAGTTTTCTCCTTTTATTTTTCAGGTATGCTACAGATTAATAGCTTTTTGCTCCAGCAAAGTTTTAAAAAAAGAAAGCTGTGCCTGCAATTAAAAATATGGAGCAAAACCACATTGCATGATGCAATTAAGGAGCTGAAATGGAGCAGAGGTCTATAGGTGTATACACCACCATTTCATTTCTTAAAGAATGTAAGCTCTTCACTTTTAAACTAATCATTTGCTTATTTATTTGGGGAGTGCATGTCTGTAAGATGATTTATCTCCTACAAAGCTCGGCCATCTGGCTGTTATGAAAGAGAACATAAGACAAAAATTCCCAAGAAATTCCCTTATTTTTCTAAGGAATATTCTGGGTGTGGTGGGGCTGTTCTGGAAGTGTGTATGTGTGTGGGCCCAGCAGAGGATGGCAATAAGATAGCATCATCTACTTGATAGACTAAGTTTTTCACTTCAGTTATTGGATACAATAATCCTAAGATACACACAACATTTACATCCATTGTTTTCAGTGAACAGAGACAAGAAAAGGTGCTGTTTGAGAAGCTGAAGGTGCCCTGTCCACAGATGCCTCTCCCATTCAGAGAAGCACATTTAATAAAAACACCCCTATCAGATGCAGACATTAAGATGAACTTCATTCTGTCACAAGAGAAAGTTCACAAAAAGCTTCCTAAGTTACATTAAACTTAACAGACACTACAAAAGTTCACATAGTGTTTCTTTGCAAAGAAATTTTGACTTCTAAGTCTAATGAAAGAAAGGAAATGTCAAGTTTTTTCCTTTTCTTGTACTTCTTTTAAGGCCTTAACAGGTTCCCACATGAATCAGCCGTACCTATGAATTAGTTTAGTGGGAGGTCAACCTGCCAGCTCCTGCAACTGTGCAGGATTTTATTGCCATATTTAATTACTGTCTCTGTAGGTGAACCAAACCACTATAAAAAAAGATGTCCTTACACATTCAGTAGTGTGGGTTTAGAAGGAAATTGGACAAATAATGTCAAAGTGTCTGCATCAAGCAGTTCAGATATATAAACTTTCTCATGTTTTTTTCTTACTGTACACTGACCCTTAGGTCGGCCAGAACACTTAATCCCTTGTCAGCAATTTGCTCAGGCAATGATCTGTTAAGATCTTATCACAGTCCTTGCAGTTCTTACACATCCTTTATCCTTCACTGGATAAACATGTCACTAAACATCCATCTTTGAGTGTCGTGAAATGCACAAAACCCACAAATAAGTTGATGTTTAGAGTAGATATTGCTCAGACAGTTTTAGTAAAGCTAACTTCACATAAATGGACAAGGGCAAGGAGGAAATCAGATTCAGAAACATCATTTTCACACACATCATAAAAAACTTATCATTAAGAAGTGGGGCAAGGGTAGCTACAGATCATGTCCACATGGTGTTTGGTTATCTGTGTGAAATACAGATCTTGGCTCCATGAGCATGTCTTGGAGCCAGAACCGAGGGAGAGAGCAGGAAAAGGGGATTATTGGCAGGCCAGAAAGAAGTGGGTGTGATAATGAGTAGGTGACCAAGCAGGGCCTCCAAAATTTGCACTTTTATAGGCCAAGGACTACAGAACTACTGTATTAATCCCTTCTCAATCAAGGGTGTAAATTCCATGCACAGACCTTTGATTTGCAGCTAGCACTAATACATGGAATGGAAGAGGCATATTGTTCAGAGCATTTTGTTTCTAGAAGTCTGATCAGAAAGTCCTTTCAGATTTATCTAGCCAATTTTTCACTCAGTGAAGTTCATAAATTATCTTTTAAAAAAATCCCACAAAACTATCCAAGCAAAATTTTAATCCAGTATTACTCTAGTGCTCAAAGCAAAGGTGTTTCCTGTTATTGAGGCATCTTCTCAGTGTTTTTCAGAACAGGATTAGACACTGAAGTAGCACAATAAAAACACGTGTGGGCAGGCATTCACTGGTGCCAGTCAGATCTGGACTTCAGTTTCATCATTCCCAAGAAATTATAGAGTTCAACATTAATTATATATTTAATTCCAACTCCTTTTAAATAAAATTGGAAAATGTGAGAGTAACCTCTGACACTATCAGCAGGAAAAAGCTAGAACTGTCACTAGGGAAACAAATACAGTTGAACTGTGGCATCTATTCCATTGGTTCTATGGAGACATGGGGTAAAGAGTGGGGAATTCAAACCCAGTTTTGCCCCCAAAACTTTCACTAATTATGCAGATCATGAGATCTTGGGCTGCTTAGTTAGTGTTCTTCAAAAGGTGGGCCTATGACTTCTGTGCTTATTTATGTAATCCCCACTCCTCTGATAAAAATGAAGTTGCCAGCATTATGTGCAGTGCAGCAGAGAAAGTCTTTTTTTCTCCCCCTTTCCTCAATATAACAAATAACATAACTGTATCTTTCCCCATGTAGTCAACACTGAAAGAGACCATCAGCACCTGCAAGTGCTCCCCTCTGTCCTGCACACTGGCCATGGCTCCTGTTGGAAGCTGTCCATTCACATGGGACTGCAGAACAGCCAAAAAGCTGGTCTTTGTGAAGAGCAGGTGGACTTGAATCACAAGGAGCAAAAATGACAAGGGATATCAAATACAAGAGCAAAATATGGACAGCAAGATACAAAGGGAACGGCAGTAAGGTCCTGGAAAAGTCTCTCTTTTGCTCTGCTGTGAACTCATGCTCTGAAATGCTATGATGAGGGATATTAGGATGATAATCAGAAATCAAGAAAACTATGCTGGGGGTGGGAATCAAACCAAAAGAAAACTAGAGACATTTAAGAAAGCAAGACAAATATACTTAGTTTTTCTCTAAGCAACAGTTCCAGAAAGCTCCAGTTTATTCCTAAAGACTGAAAATTTACAAAGGAACAAACATTCTATAACAGATTACATTTACAGACCATTATTTATTAACTTATCTGTCAATCATAATCCATCTGCACCTGAAACAGATTAGATTGTCCCTGTATTAAAATGATTCATAATTTTAAAATAACATACATTAATGCAATGCATAGTGTATGCTACTCCACACCCAGTGTTTATTTATAAATCACCAGTTTAATGAGACAAAAAATATTGCAGTTATTCTTTATAAGGTGACTCTTTAGAAGGAAATTATATGTAAATAAGAATAGATACTTTACAAGTCTTTTCCCCATAAGCAGATAGTGGGATTTTAATAACTTGGTTGAAAATTCCATTCAAATAATCATGACATTCTTCAATGAAAAGCTCTGAATTAGAACTGCAAATAATTTCATATGTATGCAAACTGGAACATGTGTTTGCAATTGGCAAACTCAATTATTTCTGTCTCCTGGAGTTGAAAGACTTCTGCAAGTACAAGGAAAATCCTGAATTCTCAGTTTTACGGTAAAGTACACACAAACAGAAAAATGTTCTGCTACTGAAATCATGTATAGATAGAAAATCCATTCAAATGCTCTTAAACTAATATTAAGAACAAGCTGAGATCTAGAAAGTCAACACAGCTGCAACAGCCCAGCCAAGCTTTTAAATACATCTTTCACTTTTTCCTCAGAGTTAAATTCTCGATCTTGATCAGTGTCCTGGTTTGAGTTAGAACCAAACCAGTTCTGTTCAGAGATTTTACTTTTTGTCTGAGTCTCTGCTCACTAACTGCACGTTCTGAAGCGCAGAGCATGTTTGCACAGACAGTGTCTGCTTCTAGCAGTGATAACACTCCATGTTTAGAGTTACTACCAAGGGTTGGTGTGTGCAGACCAAGGTCACTGCTACATCTTGTGTGCCACATCAGGGGGTGCAGAAAGTGGGAGGCCACATCTGCAGGGAGGAGCGGCCAGGACAGGTGACCCTAAACTGACCAATATACATTATATTCAGTATAAAGCTGAGGGATCACAAGGGTCTCGACCCTTAGCCCCCTCTTCTCTTTGGGATCCTTGGGACTTCCTTTTTCCTTTGGTGGACCCATCCTTTCCCTTTGGCCTCCGCTTCTCAGCCCTGCCTTTGATCCCAATTTGTGTGCTCCTGAACCCAGCTCCTGAGCCCAGTTCCCATCAGCTGCTGAGCCCAGTCTGGGACTTTGCCAGTGCCTGCTCCACAGCCTCAGTGGTGACAGTGATGTAATTGCCATCAGGGGGAATTTTGGTTCAATACTGGTTTTGTATATATTCCATTTTATTATTATCTTCATTAAAGATGTTTTAGTTTTCTAATCTGGAAGCCTCTCTCTCTCTCTCATTCTCTTCCTCTCCCAATTGGGAGGGTCGGGGCCCATAAGTCTCTCTCCCTTATCCTCTTTCTCTTCCTCTACTTGGCTGGGGGAGAGAGGTGTTAACAGAGAGCATCTAGTTGTAGGTCTGGTGGATTGAACCTAAACGTAGACAATCAGGCAGAAGGAGTCCCATGATTAACACTGCCCTTACCATTGAGGACTAACTTAACTAACAGGAACCTCTACAGTTGTATCACATACAGCTCAATCTCATACTACACTGGGACACACCAAACCTGGAAGAGAATGCAGACTGTGTGGAAACAACTGCTCTTACAATGTTACAAAGCCAATTACTTAATTTATAGTAAGGAAAAGAGATTGGAACAGGGGGTAGTGCTGTTAATATGATTGCTCTAAAGCCAAGCAAGCCAATGACAACAAGAGAGATGAGTGTAATTCAACTCAGTAAAAAGCTGCAAGCACCCCAGGAGACATCCTGTGCTCCAGCTTGCTTTTCCCAAGAGGAGCTGCAAGACCTAAATGTTACCTCAGCATAAGTGTTCATACACTCATCACTTTCACATCTGTTACAGTCCTCAAAGTCTGTGCTAAGCTCTACCACGTGCAACTCCCAAAACTGCTATCCAAGAACACAAGAGTTCCATTTTCTTCATATACTAACCATCCAGAAAGATGAAACAGAACATCTGACATAAGAGCAACTGTAGCTCTTTGATCAACCTCCAGAAATTAGTCAGTGCTGATATCCAAAAAATCAGCACCAAGTAGAGTTTACATTTCTGCAACCAATACTGGACTCCTTGAAGCAAGGAGACAAGGGCTGAGTTGAGTGCCGTAAGGTTAGAGAGCTCACACTGTGCTGTTCTCAGTGCAGAATGACAGGGATGGGTAGGGATCATCTTTCCTGCTCTCCTTCTCTGAGTAGAAAAATCAACACTTCCCAAGAGCCCCATCCACAGGACAGATCTTCAACAGCACTAGAGTATACAACTGAGGTACAAACTATCCCGAGTTCAAAATCAGCTGAAAACCTTGACCTCCTCTCAGGAAAATAATAAAAAAAGAATAAATCAATCAATCTCAGATTTCTAATCTTGCACACCTAATGTAAAAATCTTAATTTTATGATCAGGTGTAGCAATGCTCATTTACTCCAGGTAATGATCTAACAGAGTTACTCTGGAAAACAAAAATCTCAGTGAGAAATGCAGCTGACAGTCAGTACTGTCCTCCCAGCCATCTGCTCTCCAGAGGGCTCCCACCATTCCAGGAATTGTTCTGGCTGGACTCTGCACAGGACAACTTGGAATCCACTGGTTCTCGTGTTTTGTGACAACAGTTACAAATTCTGGGATATACTTTAAAGCAAATTAAAAAAGCTACAAAAGGTGGCTGATATGGCAGATGCCCTTTTTGGTCACATAACTCTTAACATTATACAGGCTAGGAAGAATATTTTGTGCCTTTTTTCCTTTCTCCTCAATCATCAGAACTTGTTCCATTTTGGAAAGCTTGCAAATCAATTTTTCACTTAGAAACAGGTTTACAAAAGTGGCTTTGAACCATCTTTTGAAAAAATACCATTTCATTCATTTGGACCTTGAGTGTAACTAAATTAATGGCTTTTCTTTGAATTTATACCTTTTTTTCCCCCCTTCGGTTGTCTTTTCTCTATTCAACTTTTAATATATAATATATATATTAATATATGTAATTAATATATAATATATAATATATATAATTAGTATATAATATATTAATATAAATAATTTCAACTATCCTTCCCCTCCATTTTTTATTTATGAGTTCTAAATAACTGTTCAGGAGCACACAGAAGGCAGTAGCACATTTCTCAACACATGGGGATCCATATGCGAGACTTACACATGTCCATATATTGGATGTACTAAAAGTGCTCTGACAACAACAAATTCAACTCCTGCCAGTCACCACAGCATGGATAAGAGAAGCCCAAACCTTCTTCCAACAACCATTTTAAAACCTATGCCAGTGTTTAAGTACTGCAAATAAAGAAGTAAAATGCTGCTCAAAAAATATTCTAATGTTTACATACAAAAAAAAACCCAAACCCTGAAAGATCCAGATATGTTTTAAAGTTATTTCTCCACAAAGTCTATTTGATTCACAGTTAATACCTTGAAAAATAATTTCTCAGTAGGAAGAAAAGAAAAAACAAGAGACCATATGAAAACAGTAAGTACAGCACTGGTCACAAATAGAGTAATCAGATCTACGTGCCCTTCCTGATGGGATTACTGCTCCAGGTTTGCTCATTAAATCGTGAGGAGTTGGCTGTTGACAGTCTCCTGTCAGGTGCTATCTGATGATATGGAAGATTTTCCCAGCATATTACAGCAACCAAGTGGCTTGACAAACGTCCTGCAAAACTGGAATATTGTATCTGCAGCATGCAGTGGAGTTTGGCCAAATGCTTAACAGCCCTATTATTTCTCCCTGACAGGCTGTTTTACAGAAGTTATTATTTTCTGATTACACTAAATTAAAGTATGGGTTGCTGGACAGAACAGAAGGATATTTACATTGGACCTCTGGCATCATTATAATGAGATAAAGTGCAAACACAAGCCAGAAATGCTCTACTAAGAGTGACATTACAACTTGTTATACTGTATATTGACACACAAAAAAATAATTTAATCCTTATTGCAATAGAGATTTCCCTCACCCCCACCTCCCCTGTCAAAAAAGCAGATAAAGAAGCTAGGAATAGGGAAATACTCCACATGTCATTGAAGTGGGAAGAACTTAAGAGCAATGGGGCTATGATAGTTCAGACCAGCTGGAGATCCAGTCTTAGTCAAACAAATCTCTTCTATTCCAAGTGATTAACCCTCAAGAGTCAATAACATATATACTCCTAAATTCTGAGATAAATGTATGTCTTAACAAGTGCAAGAAGTACATTGATAACTAGACCCTCCTTCATTTTAAATAAAATACAGCCTGAACTTTCCATACAGGTGTTTGATGTTGGGAAGTATCTGCCTGCTCTTGCCATTTATCTCGTTTCTAAGGCACATAGCACTAATTTGGCAGTATTGGGGTCCTATGAAAAATGACCCCCATGGAGATTGAAGCTATGAACTTCTGTCTAATAATTCACCTTCTTCTCTGTACCACTCAGCTGGGCATGGAGGGGATGAAAATGGATATGAAATGGGCAGACTCAGCTCTGCTGTCCCATTAGTGTTTCATCCAACAAAAAGGAGAATGCATCTAAGAGGGAATAACAGTAGAGCAAACAGACAGAACTATTTTTTTCAGACAATGAAAGCAGAGATTGTTTTTCTGCTTTGCATTCCTTCTGTAGGCAAATGAAAGCTGCACGTGTTCAGTGTACAGCAAACAACTATACTTTGTTTTCTAAATCCAAAAAGATCAATCTAATTTTAAATGGTAATGAAGACATCATTATTCTGGCCCCATATCCATTACCATAAAAATTAAATCTTCATGACATTCATAGTTCCCAACAATACAGTAACACAAAGCTGCACAGAAAAGAAACAGGGCTTACATCTGTTATTGTAACTATTGGAAAAGCAGAATGGCACATATGTTAAAGATTAATCCTGATCAAATTACATAGAAATCTGGGCTCATGGTAATGCCAAAGATGAGGAAACTGAAAAAACTATCAAGGGTCATATCTGAAATCNCACAAAGTCTATTTGATTCACAGTTAATACCTTGAAAAATAATTTCTCAGTAGGAAGAAAAGAAAAAACAAGAGACCATATGAAAACAGTAAGTACAGCACTGGTCACAAATAGAGTAATCAGATCTACGTGCCCTTCCTGATGGGATTACTGCTCCAGGTTTGCTCATTAAATCGTGAGGAGTTGGCTGTTGACAGTCTCCTGTCAGGTGCTATCTGATGATATGGAAGATTTTCCCAGCATATTACAGCAACCAAGTGGCTTGACAAACGTCCTGCAAAACTGGAATATTGTATCTGCAGCATGCAGTGGAGTTTGGCCAAATGCTTAACAGCCCTATTATTTCTCCCTGACAGGCTGTTTTACAGAAGTTATTATTTTCTGATTACACTAAATTAAAGTATGGGTTGCTGGACAGAACAGAAGGATATTTACATTGGACCTCTGGCATCATTATAATGAGATAAAGTGCAAACACAAGCCAGAAATGCTCTACTAAGAGTGACATTACAACTTGTTATACTGTATATTGACACACAAAAAAATAATTTAATCCTTATTGCAATAGAGATTTCCCTCACCCCCACCTCCCCTGTCAAAAAAGCAGATAAAGAAGCTAGGAATAGGGAAATACTCCACATGTCATTGAAGTGGGAAGAACTTAAGAGCAATGGGGCTATGATAGTTCAGACCAGCTGGAGATCCAGTCTTAGTCAAACAAATCTCTTCTATTCCAAGTGATTAACCCTCAAGAGTCAATAACATATATACTCCTAAATTCTGAGATAAATGTATGTCTTAACAAGTGCAAGAAGTACATTGATAACTAGACCCTCCTTCATTTTAAATAAAATACAGCCTGAACTTTCCATACAGGTGTTTGATGTTGGGAAGTATCTGCCTGCTCTTGCCATTTATCTCGTTTCTAAGGCACATAGCACTAATTTGGCAGTATTGGGGTCCTATGAAAAATGACCCCCATGGAGATTGAAGCTATGAACTTCTGTCTAATAATTCACCTTCTTCTCTGTACCACTCAGCTGGGCATGGAGGGGATGAAAATGGATATGAAATGGGCAGACTCAGCTCTGCTGTCCCATTAGTGTTTCATCCAACAAAAAGGAGAATGCATCTAAGAGGGAATAACAGTAGAGCAAACAGACAGAACTATTTTTTTCAGACAATGAAAGCAGAGATTGTTTTTCTGCTTTGCATTCCTTCTGTAGGCAAATGAAAGCTGCACGTGTTCAGTGTACAGCAAACAACTATACTTTGTTTTCTAAATCCAAAAAGATCAATCTAATTTTAAATGGTAATGAAGACATCATTATTCTGGCCCCATATCCATTACCATAAAAATTAAATCTTCATGACATTCATAGTTCCCAACAATACAGTAACACAAAGCTGCACAGAAAAGAAACAGGGCTTACATCTGTTATTGTAACTATTGGAAAAGCAGAATGGCACATATGTTAAAGATTAATCCTGATCAAATTACATAGAAATCTGGGCTCATGGTAATGCCAAAGATGAGGAAACTGAAAAAACTATCAAGGGTCATATCTGAAATCCAAGAATCAGAATATAATGATATTTCCATGTTAGTTTGCAATGCACCACTGATCCGTGTAGGGACCAGCATGGTGGTACCAGAAACAGAACTTGATGTTGGTTTTGAGGCTGAACTTCCTGAGGAGGTTTTAATGGTTATAACATAGAATCATAGAATGGTTTAGGCTGGAAGGGACCTCTAGAGGTCATCTGGTCCAACCTCCCTACACAAGCAGGGACATCTCTACCTAGGGCAGGCTGCTCAGAGCCCCATCAAGCCTGACCTTGAATGACTCCAGGGATGGGGCCTCCACCCCCTCTCTGGGCAGCCCATTCCACTGATCTATCACCCTCATATTAAAGAACTTTTTTCTAATATCCAATCTAAATCTCTCCTTAACATCTATTTGATATCAGTAAATACACTTCTGATCTGCTACAAGAAAGCACTCTGACAGCTGCAATTATTTAAGTTGCTGCCACTGCCCTTTTTGCTAGTCATGAGCACAGACAACACAACTGAACAACCTGTAAGTTTAACTAAATTTTTATTCTATGCAACATGAAGCACCAAACTTAGAAGTCTCCACTTGGCAAAGAGAAGCCTGTTGTCTTGTCTGTCTGCAGTGATCATAGGAAAAATGAAACCATCAAATACCTTGATGACTTAATACAGTTATTTATGTGACAACAACTTTAACTTTACAGCTCCAGTTAGACTTTCAAAACCAGTAAGACTCCCATTCAGCCACAAGACATAAGTATCAGCCCAACAGTGAGATTCCCACAGTTTGGAGGGAGTTGTTTGCTCATGGAGGAGGCTGGGAAGGGAAAGGCAGAGTGCCTCTCTGAGCTGGATGCAATGGTTTCAAACTCCAAGACTCAGGTTTAAGATAGACTGAGAGTTGGGGTTGTTCAGTCTGGAGAAGAGAAGGCTCCAAGGGGACCTTATTGTGACCTTCTAGCATCTGAAGGGAGCTACAAGAAAGCTGGGGAGGGACTTTTTAGGTTGTCAGGTAGTGGTAGGACTGGGGGGAATGGGTCAAAACTAGAGGTGGGTAGATTCAGATGAGACGTTAGGAAGAAGTTCTTGCCCAGGAGGGTGGGGAGACACTGGCACAGGTTGCCCAGAGAGGTGCTGGAAGCCCCATCCCTGGACATTTTGAAGGCCAGGCTGGATGGGGCTGTGAGTAACCTGATCTAGTGGGAGGCATCCCTGCACATGTCAGTGGGGCTGGAATTAGATGATCTTTAAAGTCCCTTCCAATCCTGACAATTCTATGATTCTATGAAATACACAGGCTGCCAAGAAATGTCAGGTCCAGGCAGGACCAGCTCTAACTCTTGACTAAAAATAGAGCTGGGCATGGAATGTGTATAGTGAGTGCCAGTTCCTTCTGGCTGCAGTTTATCTGCACCTAAATAGCTAAAGTAAAAGATTAATTGGGTTTTGTTTTCCTTTTTTTTCCAAATTCAGCTTCTTTTCACATACATACTGTTCCTACACAGGAGGAGTGTTGAGCCTTCGGTGTGATAGGGCTGTGGAAGAATCAACTGTGCATCCAATGAAGTGCTCCCAAATGGTCAATACTGACACTCATGTTCAGGCACTCAAGAGTCCTTCCTGAACAGGTGATATTGCTTTGGAACTTTCACTGTATGGTTTCCTAAACAGAAAACCATCTTAACATGTCAAAGGAAAAATTAAACAACCCTTAAAATGTGTTCCATACTCTGATGATTACTTTTGTGATTAGAAACTCTTTTTAAAATTCTACATATACATTCTGTGTCACATTCTTTTATCAAAGAAAATTCTGTATAAGAGGTCTGCCTAAAGACCCATGAATGACACGTGTAACATGCACAGAGCACTGGGCATTCCCTCCTCTGGATTTTGAAAGTGTTTCAAGTTTCACAAGCTAGTGAAGGTTGGTCTGCAGAATTCATGGAAAGAAAAGGCAGAAAATATCCTGGTTTCAAGTCTGAATTAACATTTTGTTTTGCTTTCTGTCCCAGACCCTACTCCTAGCAATCACTCAAACCTGGATGGTAACATGCCAAAAACACCAGGAGAGCTGACCACAACTGGCATGGTCTGAACGGGGAATTGTTCTTGTCAAATCATACTCAACTAAGGCATTAGTTTCTCCCCATATCCTACTGATGCCTGAAAGGAAAGTAACTCATAACCACAGCAATACAAGGTTTCAAAGCAGCAGCTGAGCCCACAGAGGCAGCCAGATCAGAGAACCTGCAATAGGTCTGGTGTTCACATAAAAGGAATGAAACAGTGGAGGTGAGGAACTTCTCGGAGATCAAAAATTGAAACTATACCTATCAGGATAAAATATTTGTCTGAATACTTTTAAATGTTTACTTCAATATGTCTGGAGAAATTGGTTTTTTCTTCCCCAGACCATCTTATACTGCACTGTTAAGGATCAGGTAAATTAATTGTCTTGGGCCACCAATCTGGAGCTTCAGCCTCGACCTACAAGAAGTGTTCAAAGCAACTGCTGCTTCCAAAGCACTGACCCACTGCCTACTGTGAACTTCAGCTTAGACCTAGGAATTCATGACTCCCTTGCTGTCTCAAAAATACAACTTTCCACCATACACTACTTGAAGGGAAAGTGATTATATACAACATTAAAAAACATTTCAATTTCTCCTTCTGTTTCCAAAACACAAAATACTGGAAAAAAACCCCTTGACATCGTTATAAGTGGAAACTTGTTTTTTTAAATAGTTGAAATTTTTTTTTAACTAGTTGTAAATTTACACATAGCTATTTAGTACCATTTGGACAATATTAGGTTAAGCACAAAAAAAGCTCTTCTCCTTCCCTATATAAACAGCCACAACAACCTCAGCTTTTTTATTTTGACATTAAGCCATGTTTTATCATCTCCTCTTGTGCAGGGAGTTTTCCATTCCTCCAATGATCCTGGGTGGGCGTTCCAGTTTGGATCCACATTTGTTGATCATGAGTGATGAGAACTGTTCACAACATACCCAGAGAGGACTCTTGAGTGCCTGAACACGAGTGTCAGTATTGACCATTTGGGAGCACTTCATTGGATGCACAGTTCATTTTTCCACAGCCCTATCACACTGATGGCTCAACACTCCTCCTGTGTAGGAACAGTATCCACAATGTACCCAGATCCCTTCCTCTACAACTACTTCCAGCTGTGAGCCTGTAGAAGAGATGTTTTGATTCCCACATGCCCAGCCGTGGGTTTATCTATCTTCTATTATTTTGGTCTCCAGAGTTGTCCAGTTCACTCCTTTATTAACATAAAATAATTGTCTCCATGGTCCCTCCTAAATTTTTTTCATCAATAGACTTCATCAGCATAATCCCATTGCTTATGCCAAAGTCATTAATAAAAAACACAAACCAGAAGTAATTCTCTCCAAGCCAATCCCTGCAGAAATAAGAAGTACTCTCTGTCCAGTCTTTTTGTTCAGAACTATCTGTTGTTGCCATACTTTAAACAGTTCCTTATGTGCTCTGTACATTTTCTACTGCTTACTATCATTACTAACAATCTGCCATTATTTCTCCCAGTCCCCAACTAATAGTTTCCCAGTGTTAGATTTAAATTGCAAAGACTCCAGAGAATAGTAAAGTACAAAGTATTTACAATTTCTCTGTAAACTCCTGTATTGAAACTATGAACTCTCCTGTTCAACCCGTGGGAGATGAGTTTTCTCTTTTCCCTCATGCACAAATAGATGCAGATCCCAGTTGCAGTGAGACTTTTGAGGAAAAAAGCAGCATAAGTATGGAAACAGAACTTGCAATAGGTTTTTTTAATATACATCAAGTTGGACAAACCCAAAGAGCTCCAGTAGGAAATTTCTACTATAGGATTTAATGCAGTCTTCCTTGACAAATCTTTATCTAAGACAAAACCAATGCTGTATTTCAAATCCATCCCTTCTTAAAAGTACCTCCCTTACACATCAGTATGTCTGAAAAGGGTCCTCTTTGAAACCTTACTATGGGCAGCTCCATTTAGAAGCTATCAGTTATATATTCAAACTTTTATCAACATAAAATGCAGAGAGTAATTTTGTATTTTATAGAATCACGGAATGGTTTGGGTTGGAAGGAACCTCAAAGATCATCTAGTTCCAACCCCTCTGCCACAGCAGGGACACCTCCCACTAGACCAGGTTGCTCAAGGACCCATCCAACACCTCCAGGGATGGAGTGTCCACAACTCCCCCGGGCAACCTGTTCCAGTGTCTCACCACCCTCAGAGTGAAGAACTTCCTTCTAATTTCCAATCTAAATGTACCCTCTTCCAGTTTGAACACATTACCCCTCATCCTGTCACTACAGACCTTTGTGAGAAGTCCCAGTGTCTGAAGGGGGCTACAAGAAGGCTGGGGAGGAAGGCTGCAATAAGGCCTCCCTGGAGCCTTCTCTTCTCTAGGCTGAAGAAGCCCAAGTCTCTCAGCCTGTTCTCATAGGAGAGGTGTTCCAGCCCTCTGATCA
Organism: Brachypteracias leptosomus; assembly: GCA_013401335.1. Taxonomy (NCBI): domain Eukaryota; kingdom Metazoa; phylum Chordata; class Aves; order Coraciiformes; family Brachypteraciidae; genus Brachypteracias; species Brachypteracias leptosomus. Next base: position 92,485 of record VYZX01005076.1, read on the forward strand.
TCTTTGTTGCCCTCCTCTGGACCTGCTCCAACAGGTCCGTGTCCTTCTTGTGCTGGGGGCTCCAGAGCTGGACACAGTGCTCCAGGTGGGGTCTCATGAGAGTGGAGTAGAGGGGCAAAATCATCTCCCTTGACCTGCTGCCCACACTTCTTTAGATGCAGCCCAGGATACAGTTGGCTTTCTGGGCTGCACTTGCACATTTCTATTAAACGTTTAGGAATTCTCTTTGAAAAAAACCAAAGATTTTTTTATAAACATTTCCCTTCTATAAAGTAGCAGTCTGGACATCTTTAACTCATGCTTCTTTTGAAAAACACCACCCCAATCCCCACAAAAAAGTGTTGCACATGTTGCCCACCTCCATCAGAGCTGCCTCTTCACACAGTCTCACTACAGATCACATCAATTACACCTCTGGCAAAGATTAACTCTTCAGAACTTACACCATAAGTATGTCCAAACAGGTTTCCACACAGGAAAGAAAAAAAGATTGGCACAGAATTTCTGGAAACAGTATTGTGAACAACAACAAAAAAATGCAGATATGACAAACCTTTAAAAATGTCTGTGCTGCTGCTTCTTTTATGTAGCCTTTCCTTGGGAATCCATTCCTGCTCAGGAATGACTGAGGTTGTTATTTGTATTCTCATATCTTTCTTCCAAAACTACTTTAGCTCTCCCACCACTAGGAAGCATGTTCACTTCTTCCAATTAAAGCTTATGCCCCTCATGTTCTCTTTCAAAGATGTTTTAAAATAATTTTTTATAGTTTCTCTTGCTAGTAGTAACTTTCCACAGCTCCAGTAGTTTCACTACTTAAAAGAAATACTGGCAAGCTGTTGCTGAGCTTCTGCTACCCAGCTTTCTAGAATACTCTACACCACAGCAAATTTTATTTTTCATGTAAGTCTAATTAAAATTTAACATACCCATTAAATAACAAAATCCTACCAACTCATGATGAAAAATCCATAACACAGATTCTTAGGCCTTTTGTGTATTCTTACACTCATCACTTATTCTTTGTGTTTCATTTCCCCATCTATCATACTGGAGCAATGCTTTATTGCTCCTGTTCTTTGGCTGGTCTCTGTAGGCTCAAATCCTGCCATGTGGTGTATTTCTGAGGACTCCCACAGTACAATTTGCCTACTACATGTTTACATTACCTCACAGAAAAGGATTTCAGTCTGCAAGAAATGGAGTACTAATTTTATATTAATACAGGTACAAAAATGTTGCACAAAACCCCAATAAGTTAGATGATTTCTTATATAGTTCCTGGGATTCCAGCCACAAGCACCAAAAATCCACTTCCAGAAGTGATCCACAGAAATAGAAAATTGGGAATTAGATTAAAAATAACCCAGGACAAATGAATATCAATCTTATTTAAACTTAAGTTTAAAAATAAGATGCTTTTATTCTGTAGTATTAACCAAATAAGTCAGTTCTCACCATGAAAAGAAAAATAACATCACTAGCACAAAAAAGGCCATTAGAATAAACACCAGTGAATTAGTTTTCCATGGAAACTGAAAAAGAAAATAAAAGGTGCAAAAGCTCAGACTTCTGTATTACAATGGTGTATTATACAATGGCTACTAGATGTGGTCATTATAATATTGTGGGAAATTGCCACCACAAGCTTTCTGTAAGCCAAGGAGCCAGCTGGTTAATGGGGCCATGAGCTATGTTGAAAGTTGGAGCTTGATAAAAACAAGAATATGTAAATGGAAGAGCAAGGAATCAATTAATAATAAATTTTAGCCCCAGAGTTACTGTAAAGTAACTCCAATTATAGGCTGGCAAGGATGAGATACAGATATTAAAAGGTAACATTATTGTATAAAATCAGGCCTGTTGTATTGGACCACAGCTGTAACTCACCAGCACAAACACCCTGCTCCTGACAATGATTCCAAACATCTCTAGAGGTAGCCATAACCCCCAAACTTGACAATTACAGATTACTCTGCCCCTAGACATTTTCCCTGAGATCCCAGTGGCTGTTTTCACCACTGCTTAAGATGTGCCCCAACAACATTTTCAGCACTGGACTCATTCTCCATCCAAATCACTCATGTGAAAGGGAAGAGAACCATGAGAGGAGGCTTTGGCTCCCAGCTTTATTACATGACATAGGCAGGGGGCTGGGGGGCCACACATTGTTTGTGTATCATCACTGCAGCAACCAAGAAAGTAGTTCCCCAAGTAGGTACCTTGGAAGACCTGCCAAGCAGCAAGACACCACCTAGACACCTTCCTACTCATGTCTGGGTTACCCAAGCACCACTACTACTCACCCGGTCCCCAACCCACCCTTTAATACAATGATGAACTGTTAATATACATCATATGCAATGTGTCTATGCTCCTCATCAGTTCCCAAGGAATGCTACTTCGAAAGTGAGCTAGGTAAAGAATATTCACCATCCAGTTGCCCCAACAGGCTCAGATTCAACCTTTTATTCCTTTTCCTTTATAACAGAGAGCTTCCCAGGCGCCAGGGGTTGGCCTCACAAAGGCCAATTCCAGTAGAACTAGGACCCCAGGACACTCCTACCCATTCACTGAAGCCTGTGCACACCTCTGAAATCTTGTAACCAGAGGCGTGGATGTTATGTGGAAAAGAGCTTAATCTCATTCTAAACAAACACGGCAGCACACCAAAGCAGGCAACCAACAGCACAGTGAGAGAGCTGGGGACATGAGTGCATCCCAAGTCAGCATGTAGGCAGCCAGATCTCCAGCTAACACACAACAGCATTCACCTCATTAACTCTGGCTCAGAACCATCTTCTGGACTCGCAGCACACGCATTCCACGTGACTTCCCCCATCAAACTTTTCACCAGCCAAATCTCAGCCTCACCCACCTCCTCCTCCCACAGCCCCTCGGGGGGATCCTGTTCCGGACACGGCTGGGCTTCATTCCTGCACCCTCTGCAACCCTGTGAGAGCACGTCCTGCACAAGCCAAGGGCTCCTTTTGCTTCCCTCTTCAAGCTAGAGAAGCTTGAAAGCACCACCTAATGGCACAAGGAGCATCCCGAATATTAACTTTTTAAACTGTTTCTAGAGTATCTTAAGGACATATGGGTTCATAGAAATAATTGTAGTGGCCACTTTCAATTCAATGTAAGGAACAAAAATGGCAAATATTATTCTATCCCATGTCAAGGACAAGGCATTGCTCTTTACACCAAGCCATATTTACAATATAGGAAGATATGCCTCTGTATATGTCAGAGTTCACCGATACCCTCCATTTCCAAAATGGCTTAAATATGGAGTTCATTAGTGCAGCGGCCACAATCCTGCATCTGCATTTAGAAGCGAACTGAGTGAACTCTACTGGAGATAAGTAAACAAGAACATTTCTGCTGTTAACTGCATCTGAAACAAACAAGCAAAAAAGTGCTGCACAAGAGATTTCAAGAGCTTGGCTGCAGAGCTTGGCTGCCTTATGTCATTAGTACTTGCTAAACAGAAATCAGAACAACTGGAAGCTGTCTGACTTCTTACTTCAGGCAGGGTTCACCACTTGGCTACTGTAATGTTCCCAGCTACTTTCAAGAGTACAGATGAAATGAAAAACCGTGATTTCATTCACAACAGTTTGGAGTGGATTTTGGCAGGACACGACAAATTGCTGCGGTCAGCCCCTGACTCTGAAGCAAACTGCCTGTTATTTTATTCAATCCTGAGCAGAACAAATAAACACCCTCCTTGCCTCCATTCTTGCCATAAGAAGCCAGAACAGGAGCCAGGGGTCTGTGTAAGCCTATTGACACCCATTATGTCTTAGGACCCAAACATGCAGACAAGTGGCATATCAGGACTAAGAGAACTTACATTGCTCCAGCACCACTCAATATTTTTATTGTTCTAGAAAGAATTATGCAAGATGAACTGATGATACTGTCACAAACAGTAATAACAATTCTCCCTTCTGATCTAGAATGTTTCTTTCATGCAAAAGTCATAATGCTATTTCTGCAGGTAGAGAAACCAAGAGAAGTTCAAAGATTTCACAGCAGGTCAGTAGCAGATCTAGAAACAAAATGCAGAATCCCAGCCCTCTTCCAAAGTTCTATTCACTCAACTGTATATCAAGCATGTGTCATGTAATGACTTTAATTGAAGCAACACCATAACTAGACATCATAGAATCATCAGGGTGGGAAGGGACCTTAAAGATCATCTAGTTCCAACCCCCCTGCCATGGGCAGGGACACCTCCCACTAGATCAGTTACTCACAGCCCCAGCCAGCCTGGCCTTCAAAATGCCCAGGCATGGGGCTTCCACCACCTCTCTGGGCAACCTATGCCAGTGTCTCCCTACCCTCATGGGGAAGAACTTCTTCCTAACATCTAATCTGAATCTCCCCACCTCTAGTTTTGACCTATTCCCCCCAGTCCTACCACTACCCGACATCCTAAAAAGTCCTTCCCCAGCTTTCTTGTAGCCCCCTTAAGATACTGGAAGGCCACAATCATCTTCCCAGCTTCCAAGTCTTTCTCAGATGAAAACCTAGAAACATTGGCTATGACATTCTTCAGGTTCCAACTCCTCCATCTGACTTCATTAAAGAAAAAAAAAAAAAAAATCCATTTCCTCTGTGAAAGCAAATATGCTTAAAGTAGGACTCCAGCACTGTGCAGGAACTTGAGTTGTCTACATGCACTAGAAGTTGGAAATATAAAATGTAAATAAAAACTTCAAGAGAATAAGAGAGACAAAAGAGAACGTGTTATTTTTCTTTAAGATCGCCAATATTAAAAGCGAGGGTGTTGGAACCATTTTATCATACACAGGATCTCTCTTCCATGTAGAATTTACAGCTCCCAGCAGGCTACAGCCTTTTAATCCTGAATGGGTCACAACCAAGTATCCCGATGTCACACGGCCTCCACAGACAAAGGAATAACAGTGTTATTCCCCCTTTAAAAGTATTCAAACATGGATCCAAACATAGGAGCCAAGGATTGTACCTGTTAATGTCAGTTGTTCTTAGCAATTGAGATACTGATGTTGTCTCTAGCTAGTCTTTTTCTTTCTTTTTTTCATTTGAATCTTATAAATCACTTATTCTGACCCCTATTTTAATTTGATCCTGCAATAATACTTGTCTCTGACAAGTGGCTACCAGATGAAGTTTTTATTTTAAAAAAAAAGCTTCAGTATCAGCTTACTTCAAAGTAGATGTTTCCATGAGCTCCACCTGTAAATCCTTATTGCTTGTTACCTACACTGCAGCTTCTCTATACAGCTCTATTTGACTTTTCCATTAGCCAAGCACTGGTTTTCCCAGATGAAAATCTGTTTTATGGAAGATTCACTCCTCTTTGGAACCTTAAGGTTTTCACTAAGGCCAGATCCAAAGCAGTTTGAAGTTTAATTTGGGCTTTGGAGTTTACAAGGAAAGATATTTCTATTTGACTCAATGATATATTAGTCTCATATTCACTTTGTGCTTTTTTTTCCTTCTTTTGATTGCCCAGAGGAAATACTAATTCTAGCTAAATGAACAGAGAACCAAGTTGAGCCTGGGATCATCCACCAACAATCAATAGCAAAGGAAAAGAGATTGTTCCACTTGTTACAGGTTATAACATTTTTTACAATATATTTTGACTTTTCTATACGATTGTCTGTTACACTGGGTATATGCATTAAACCACAGAAATAATTAGCATGCTGAGAACTGCTTATATATCTTGTATTTAGAAGTGCTTGCTGTGTTTGTTTAAACCAGATAACACAGAAGGCTTCCCCCTCCACAACTGTATAATAAATCTAAATTGTAAATGTCTACTTATTTTGACTGTCTCGCCAAGACTCCTTTGAAGTTATCATGTATTTCATTTAAAGGATTTTTTCAATTTTCCCATGTTAAAGGGAATCTCCTGGGAAGGAAAAAAAAAAAAAGACACTTTCAAAACAAAGAAGTTCCATTAATAGAAAAATATTTAAAAATAGTAAATATGGAGCAGATCCAGAGCTTACTAGTTTTTGTCCTCAAATTGAGAGTAAGGTTTTGTTCTTTTTTTTTTTCTGGATTTTTATTCTTTTCATTAATATGAATTAGGCTAATGGGAGAAATTGTTTCCTTGGGTTTTATAGCTTGCATTGTACCATGAAGAAGGTGACATTGAATATTCTATCCTGTTTTCATTTTACCTCTACCAGATCAACTGGTGATAATGATTATCAGGTGGCTTAGCAGCTAAAGGACTAGAAATTGGAAAATCCACTCTATTTGTTTCTGGCACTGTCTGTTGCTCCATCTCAGTTTCTCTAAAATTCATTGGCACTACACAAAGGAACAACATACTGTGTTGTCTGTTCAAGCTTCACAATAAAACACAAATATACAAAGTGGAACAAGCTGTTGAAAGCATAACAAGTCAAATTATTATGATAAAGTCCTCAGCTTCAGTCACAAAGTAGATAGATCTCCATACAAGACATTTGCTAATCAGGTGTGCTAAAAACAAATCCAGATGCAGATCAGGATTGTTATTTAAATAAAACTAGGATAAACAATACAAAAGACAAACATAAAACTCGTAGGAAAGTGTAAAAATACACAGATAGAGGGTTGAAAACACAGAACTCCCAAAGCTCTGCTGAAATCACTCTAAGAGTGTTTCTGTCACACTTCAATTGCTCTCCCTTGGAGGGTGCCCAGATGCCCCGTGACACCTCCACAGCTACTTCTTGTTTGCAGAGCTCAAAGGACTTCTCAAAGGTAGGAAAATTATAGCCAGGTTCTGTTTACAGATGGGGCAGCCAAAGGTCAAATAAATCAAAGTTCATGCAACAGGCCAGTAGAAGAACTCAGACTTTAGCTATCAGGCTACTGAAATTCTCAGTTAAACTGTTCACAAAAAACATCAGTGCATTCCAGCAGCAGAGAGGCCCTTGGTCCTTCTGCTTGGCCCTCCCTGCTCCTTACTGGACTTACAGCCCAAGTGTATTTCTTCATGGTAGTTTAACACAAACAGGAACTGAGAGACAGAAAGTGAGAATGATGCTACAGTGAAGAGAGGCAGACCAGAAAGAAGTCAAGGCCACCATGAAGAGGAGCTTGGTGGCCAAAGATGGAAAAAGCACCTGTCTGAGGAGTCTTCCACAGAAACTATTCTGATGTGATCACATCAGTACCTCCTACTAACTTTAGAACATGCTGCCCAACTTCAACCCAGAGGGCTGTGCTGCCATCCAGCGAGACCTGGACAGGCTGGAGAGTTGGGCGGGGAAAAATTTAATGAAATACAATAAGGGGAAGTGCAGAGTCCTGCATCTGGGCAGGAACAACCCCAGGTTCCAGTATAAATTGGGGAATGACCTATTAGAGAGCAGTGTAGGGGAAAGGGACCTGGGGGTCCTGGTGGACAGCAGGATGACCATGAGCCAGCAATGTGCCCTTGTGGCCAAGAAGGCCAATGNCACGACAAAGGATTGCAGGTCTCAGACAAGAAGGTTCTATGGCAAATGCCCAGAGGCAGCCCCATGTTACACCTAAAGCCACTTATTCCACGTGCAGCAGCCAAGAGTCAGGGCTTTCCACAGACTTTCCAAGCAGTGGAGAGAAGCAGAGAGCTTGAGAGAACATTAGCAGGTCAGTCTGCACACGCAGAGCTCTGGTGTGTCCTCCTGTCCACAGGCAGGAGAAGTGTGGTACCATATGTGATGACGTAGGGAAGCCAAGCTTCATTAGTTTTATTACTCTAGAAACTACTTATGTGCAGAAGGGAATCCACAAAAGCAAACTAACAGACATTGGTAGACTATTTTTATTGCTCATATTGATAAAGGGCAGGGTCACTGGTGTAAATAGAATTTCTTTTCCTTTAAACTATTTACTCAATTCATCCAAGCCTCTTACAACCTTGAAAATGGGTGTTACATTACTAAGTGTCCAAGAATAACTTCATGAAATCTGAGCAGAAAATTGACCAGGTATATAGAGAGAGCTCAATGTCCACATGGGCACATCCACCTGCCACTCTTCACATTCCCATGTTGCCAGGAACCAGCAGGACTGCTGCCAACACTGGTGTTTTTTCCATATCACATTTTTCCCCTCATGAATTGATGCTTATCATTTCACTCTGGTCTATTAAGTTTCCATTATTCTGAACATATATAGGACTAAAATCCGTTTTACTTAATATTAAAGTGGTGTCCCTGAGAGTCCATCTATCCTCTCATGTCATTGCATCTGATGAAATATATCCTGATTTAAACCAGTATGAGGGTTGGAAGAGACTACAATTGGCAAAACATACCTGAAGCTCTGCGGAGCTGAATGGGAGGATGCATGTCCTCTGAAAGGAGCAGACATTAGGACATAACCTCTAAAAATGAGACAGAAGGACTCCCAGGAATTCTATTTAAAGAAATTTGCATGTTTACTAAATGACAGAAGTTAAGAGAGCATAAGCAGAGACATTATATTGTCCTAATATTTTTTACTCCTCAAGTAATCAGCATGCACTTGCCCTTAGTAGCAAGGATAGTTCTGGTTTTCAGCAGAAGAACCAAAGCTTCATTACATTTCACTAAAACTTCTTCAAAAAATAGCACTTCTGGAATACTGAAGGATTCTGACTGAAGTAATGAACTAAGCAATTAACTCTTTAGGCTCCTCCAGTTTTTGAAGTAATCAAGGGACTCTTTCCTTTATTTCAAATAAAGCCAGATGTAAATCTCACAGATGGAGGCCAGACACTAAAATCCCCTAATACACACAGAAGAGAACAGTCTTTTGTGTTTATACCAAACACACTCCATAGAAACCACTCAGTGATGGCAAATTATAACAATAAATAAAGCTGGGCACACACAGACCCCAAAACACATTTTCAAAGGAACTGAAACTGTATCATTAATTTGGTTCTAGTTTGATAAATTTCATCCAACAATAATTGTTTTAAAATATCATGTCAAAACAGTTCCTTAGCTCCTTGCCCAACATTTCTCTGTATTAACAAATGGATTTTGGTTTGGACATGATGCCTTAGAAGATAATGATGCCTCTGCAAGTACTGAGCCAGCTCTTACCATGCACCTGAGAGAGGATTTGCACCTGACTCTTATTTTGAGCTCAAGCTTCAAGCTGGGTCTCTCATCCTATGCTTCAAGACTGTCCTAATTACTGCCCTGTTCCATGAAAACAGATCATTTAAACAACTTAATTTGTAGAAATTTCCTGGAGAAAAAGAAAAAGTTTATCTGCAAAACACTGATCTCACAAAGACACCATTAACTTCTTATCAAAAAGAAATACTGCCTACACTTCTTCAGAGAACGTATCTCACCAGGAATGCCTTTTCTAAATAACTAAGAGTAAGAGAACTCTTGTGCCAAGAAGGAAAACACATTATTTCAAAGTTGTCCAGGTCAATAGAATATGGGTTTGGAAAGATGTCAAAAGTGTAGGAAGAATGAAATCTTTCCACCCCTTTCACATACTTCAATATATTCAACTATGTTGAGCTAAACTTGCAATGCAAAAAACTTGTCAAGTATTCTCTCAGCCATTTCTACTGGTTGACCTTCTAAATTTTAAAAGTGTTTATGTCCCTCCCTGCCAGTCTTCCAGCTCCACTACAAAAATTATGTGATGTTTCACAGACAAAAGATCCTGGCCAAAATAACTTCAAAAACTTCTGGAAGAAGCACTCGAAGAAGCCTCAGCAATTCAGTACCAAACCTCCTCCTACTTCTGTGCTCAGTGGGGGAGCTGACTGGACACACTAGGATTACAACCACCATGTTACATGACTCCATAAGAACAAGTCCTGAAGACTCTATCAGGATTACTCCAGCAGTTTGCAAATCAGGCTGTTCTTAAATGAAAGAACTGGGGGGGGAGGGAAATCCATAAAACTACCATGTGATGAATAACTGGTTTTCTGTTAACTGGTGAGCTCCTACAACACTTCCATGGATACCTCTTAAATTATTTTATAGATCTGCTGCTAAAAGCTGGTAACACAAGATAGTAAAGCACAAAGCCCCAGAGAACTAGATGAAATTTCATCTTTAAAGTGTTTTAGCTGACTTCATGGATTTTAGAATTTACTGCTTGATTTTACTGCACAGCAACAAGGACTACGTGTAAAGGAAGAATCATTTCATAAAAGGCTGAATAATATACCCTTTAATACCATTCCTACCTTATCTTTTGCTTAGAAGGGTTTAGTAAAGAGGCAGATCGCTCTATGGAGGTATGTATCATGGCAAGGAGCTCTCAGAAGGTCAAACCCATGGATGTTCAAAGGCCTCTCCACACTTAAGATCAGTTTGAAACTTTCCTAGGAACTACCTTAGCATATGCAAGCACTCCTTAGAAGTTCTCCTGGCCAGTAAATGGTGTTGGCTGTGCGCTGTTGAGTACAGATAACTAGACCCCAGGGCTGCAGAACAGGGCTGGTCTATAACTTTCACATGTGTAAACCACTTCACCTGCCAAGTAAGAGTACAGCTCAGGCTTTCCTTCTCTAACGTGGATTTTTGCCAATGTAATGTTTACAGAACCAAGCATTTGAGAAGTTTATTGCTGAGTATATTCCCAGAAAGAGGGGGAAACTAAACCATGCCTTATGGTAGAGCAGAAGTGAAGCTACAACACCTAATTGCCTCTCTGCTTCCTGACATTTATTAGGCTGGCTTTATAAAACCAAGCCAAACAACAGATAAAAGTGGTCGGAGCCTTTCTTTCAACAACATGTTTGTTAGCAACAGCTTTTCACAATGACTTTTTTCCCCAAACAGTCCAATCAACTAACATAGCTTTCCATCCTCAGCAGCAGGCTGCAGATATACCCGTGAGCAGGAGAAAACCAGTTCACAGATCACAAAAAGAGAATGCAAAATTCACAGAGACAAGGCTTGGAATTGAAAATTCAATACAAGTTCTGACAAAAATTTTTCAGACAGGCAAGTATTATGGAAAACAGCAGCACAGAACAAGACAGCAAAAGACAGCAACATTGCAACCATCCAAAGAGAGGAACAGGAAACAAACTCCCAGCTCCAGAACATTCTGCAGCTCCAGCCCTGCAATAACTTATTTGGTACTTACTGTCAACTGCATCAAATTCTTGATCCTGTGGAAGTCAGTAGCATAACTCCCAGGTCACTGCTCTTCACATAGCTCTCTGCCCACAGCTTAGCTTGGGGATGTTTGTTCAAAAAAAGGTTTGACTGTTTCAAATGTGCCTATTATTATCAATCAGGAGGATCTATTTATATTTCCCCTAAACGCAACATCTGGTATTAATCACATAAAATAAGAATGATTTATCACATATATCCATTCAGGAGCTAAATGGTTTTCCCTGGGAACACCAGCTTTATTGTGTTGTGGGGTAGAGAAGAAAGCCTTAAAATATTAGTTTCTGAATTGAATTTAGATACTCTCAAATAAAATCTCATCTTCCTTACTGAATTTAGTAATAGATCCAGATCATTTTCTTGAAAGCTATTTTTTCTCCTGCCCCAGACAGAGATAACAAGAGTTCTGAATCATCCATTCTTTTCTTCATTTTTCACACATTTAAACTTAAACCTCGTAACAGTTCAGCTCTGATGCCAAGGGGAAATGAACACACGAGGCTGATTGATCGTCAAAGAAAAAACATCACTTTGCAGTGGTTTTGGAGACCAAAGTCTTTCCTTCAAAGGCTTTAATAAAAGGCATAGGCTTCATTTAGAAGAAATGTTTTTAACTTAAGCTCTTAATTAAACAATGGCAGTGTTCCCATAATAATGCAAGAAAAAATTCCTATCAGGCAATATTCAGTGTACAAATTAACATCTCTCTTCCCATGAATCACAATTATTTTAGGACCCTGATGGTAACCAAGAAAAACGATCAGAAAATGCACTTTTTGGGGAAAAAAAACCCCCAACACAACTTTGCTTTACTATACAAGGACAATAATAAATGAATTACTTAGCCAAATGAAAACATCCAGCCATACTGCAGCTCAAATAAATAATATTACTGGAAACAATAGTGTAGAATTTGGAGAGGATTAACTCTTCTGTGATGCTATTAGCACGTTCTAGGTATCAGGCAGCCCCTCGTGCACACACACCAGCTGCAGAGCATCACCAACCACAGCATGGAGTCCATCCCACTGCTAGCTGGGAAGGAATGAAGTATCCCCACTAATATGGGCCACTCAGGTCTGCAAATTGACTGAGCTTTTGCACCTTTCACATAACAGGAAAGATTCCATGCCTAAAAGTTTTCTTTCACCCTTCACATCTTGCCACTGCCCTACACAGTTACACAGCAACTCGTTCCTATACAGTAGAAGCTGCACCATGCTTAGGGTGTGGTAGGTGCAGCAAGAAATTAAAAGTTTAATTTATTGCCCTGTTCCTAATAATAACTATGCTTTGTACATCTTTTACAAGCAGTCTCGGCAGACGGCTGATGTTATTCTTTTAATGCCATTGGCCCCACGGCTCTAAATCTTTATCTGCATCACCACTCTCAGACATATTACTGACATTTAATACCTATGGGAGAGGGAAGAGCCATGACCTCTTCCATCAGGAAGTTGTTCATCACTGGATTTTATCCAAGAGGAATGTTAAGGATGCTACAGAAGAGTGGTTAACCATTTTTCATAAATATAAAAGGCATCTCCTGTTTAGGATCTGTTTCCAGCTTACTGTGGGAAATACACTGAGAGGTGACATATTAACCTTGGTTTGTTTGTACAAACTCTTATCTTCAAACATGGACAAAACAGCTCCGAAATTATTCTACCTGACAGCTGAGGGACTGTTCTAATTCTCCTCTCAAGACAAAAGATTTAAGCTGATTACGTGGGGATTGGACCAGGCCCCCATGCATACACCCCTTTCACACAGCAGCACTCAGAGAAGCTATTGGGAAGAGGACACGAGCAGGACTTGTGCAGTCCCTCTGCCTTGCCCAGCTACAGCTTACCCTGCCTTGGAATGCCAGAGGACACCTCTCTGCCTGGTACCTTTAGCATCCTAACAGATACAGGCACTGGCCTCTGCCTCCCTCTCAATAACCTTCCTGAGGATGCCCAGCACTTTGTTGGCTTTTCTGACCACTGCCTCTGATGGGATGTTTTCAGGACACAGTAAATGATAGCTCAAAGACCTCTGTCCTGAGTTTTAACTGCCAGCTCCAAGTCCAAGATCATGGAGATGTGTTCCCTCCATAATGCATTACCTGCACTGAAAATGAATCATAGAATCGTCAGGGTTGGAAGGGACCTTAAAGACCATCTAGTTCCAACCCTCCTGCCATGGGCAGGGACACCTCCCACTAGATCAGTTGCTCAGAGCCCCATCCAGCCTGGCCTTCAAAATGTCCAGGGATGGGGCTTCCAGCACCTCTCTGGGCAACCTGTGCCAGTGTCTCCCCACCCTCATGGGGAAGAACTTCTTCCTAATGTCTAATCTGAATCTACCCACCTCTAGTTTTGATCCATTCCCCCCAGTCCTACCACTACCTGACATCCTAAGAAGTCCCTCCCCACCTTTCTTGTAGGCCCCCCCTTATCTACTACCTTTTCATCCATTCACACAGTTTTGTGGAGTTCCTCCCTATATGCTCTTAGAGTCAATGAACTCAAGGCAGCATTGTCTCAACACAGATGCATTAAGAAATATCTGGCAACTGAATGGTAAAAATGGATAAGGGAAAACCCAAGGGGTTGTTAAAAGGGGGTTAAAAATGAGAATTTTATTCAGAGTGATAATAGGTAATTATTCTTATTTTTTTAATTCCAATCGGTGAACCAGGAATTTAAATAAAATACAGTCATTCTTTTCATGTAGCAAGTGACTAGGACTTACAGTTGAAGGGATAAATTAGGTTTGTTATGTCTAGAAGACTCAGTAACCATAAAAATCAAGTATTTCCTTCCACCTATGAATTCAGGAGCGACACGGTACCATTAGTCTAGAGAGGGTGAGACAAGCCATTTATTACTATTATCAGGCTCTTTACTTGGCTAGTATTAGGAAAACTACAGTTCCCTTTGCAAACTTCATGGAGTTGTGTTAAAAAAACCCAAAACACTAGCACTGGCTCCACTACTGCTTCCATGGAAGAAACTTCTTCTCAGTGAGGGTAACAGGACACTGGAACAGGCTGCCCAGGGAGGTTGTGGAGTCTCCTTCTCTGGAGATATTCAAAACCCGTCTGGACATGTTCCTGTGTAACCTCATCTAGGTGTTCCTGCTCCGGCAGGGGGATTGGACTAGATGATCTTTTGAGGTCCCTTCCAATCCCTGACATCCTGTGATTCTGTGATGGGGAGCACCCAGAGGTGCCAGGTCCTGGCTTGGGCCACGCTTCTGCTGCAGCACTAAAGTCAGCTTGGGCAGCAGTTCATACACAGCACAGCTAAGACTGAGCAGAGTCAAACACAGGTCCCATGACACAGCTCCCAGAAGCAACAAATAAAGCACAAAGAACGTGACCTACGGTGTATTAGATTGGGCAGCATTTCCTAGCTCCATCTGTGGCACGTCTGCAGTTGGAAAGGTAGAGTCACCCTGGCAGTGAAAGGAGCCACCAGAGCTGCAGGGACCTTTTTACTCCCCAAGGAAGGATTCCTCTGGTCTGCTGTTCCCTTTGGGCAGCAAGCCTGCTCTCACACACCCACCATGCTGAAGCACAGAGCAGAGCCACAGAAGACACTTAATATTGAGATTTTTTCCAAAAATTTTTTTAAAAAGGTACTTTGATCCATTTTGGAGATCTCTTGGTCTCCCTCCAGCACTCTCCTTTTGCTATCCAATTCTGATTAATAGGAAGCTGCTCTTTAAGTCATTTGTAATAAAAAATGAGCCCAAACACAATCTCCTCTTTTACCATACAGGAAATAAATTATTTTTGTTCAACTTCAAAGCAATCACCAATTTTATGGGTGTTAAATGAAGTTAAGTCCTTATTTACCAATGGAGCTGTTCATACAAATGAAGACAGATCACACAATAAAACTGTCCAGAGATATTTCCCTAAATAATGTCCAATTACCATTAGGTTTTGCTGCTTGGGACCTATTCTGCAGAATGTTGAATAACGTTGTATTACAATATATTTAAAACCTTTCACATTCTGAAATGTTACTGGTACAGTGTCTCCTGTATTTCTGAATTGCATTATTTAACAATTCATTAGGTCAGATAAATCAGATTCTAGCACAGCATGTAGTAGAATGGACTCCAGCCACTGGTGTTTATGATGCTTTTACAACTGGAAGCAAACAGGCCCTTCCCAATTATATTTATAAATCTCTTTATTTGTAATTTTGTTTATATAAATAGTAGTTGTTTATACAAACAGGAGCTGTCAAGGTGCATTAGATGTGTGTGGAAAGTGTATGACAAGAAGGGTATTATATATATGTGTATAAAAATATATATACTAACTAATATAAACTTTTGCATTAGCAGCTTTTTGCAACAGATTGTCATGAAGTATGAGTCTTTATTAATTTAGAGTTTAGTCTGTTAGTATAGCATAGAGCCAGTTCATCAGCCTTTGCAAATCATAGAATCATTTAGGTTGGAAAAGACCTCTAGGATCAAGTCCAACCTGTTGCCAACATCTCCCTGGCGCCTAGACCATGTCTTGAAGCTCCACATCTACTTGTTTTTTGAACCCCTCCAGGGATGGTGACTCCACCACCTCCCTGGGCAGCCTGGTCCAGTGCCTTAATCACTCTTTCAGTAAAGAACATCTTCCTAATGTCCAATCTAAACCTCCCCTGGTGCAACTTGAGGCCATTTCCTCTTGTCCTGTCATTAGTTACCAAGTTATTTATTACGGATGTAAATCATTCACTCTGTGAATTGACAGGGAAAGGAGCTTTGCAGAGCAATGAAAACAGGATTAGATGCAGCACCATCCAGCACTAGGGAGGTGGGAACAAGTGTGTGAAGTGTGAAATAAACGTAGCAGAACGTGACTCTCACATTCCTAACAGCTGTTTGGCAGCACAACGTGTATGTGTGACAGTAATGACAACATACTGTCCTCTGAAGCAATGAGACTCATCTAGACAAGCACAGAAGATGTGTCATAGATCCAGGGAGCCCCAGGACAGACATCTTGCTACACAAGATGCATCGCTTTGGGTTACAGGAGAACAGGGAGCAGGCATTCCTCCAAGCAACACTGATTTCCCTACCCAGAGGGGAAACAAGTGTTGATTTTTCTATCATTACCATGGTTAATGGTTAGAACTGATGTAATGATCATTCCTTGCTGTTGCTAAGTACTAAAATGTAGGTCCAAGGCCCTACTCTGGTCTCCTTCTGAGCAACAGTATATTTAATTCTACTTCAGTGAGTAAGTAGATTTAAAAATTTAAAATAGAGTTTTTTCTTTTATCAGCTAATAGCTGCTGTCATTCCTGACAAGGGAACAAGGGCAATGCAACAAAACTGGGATGACTACATCAGAGAGACCACTGAGAGTTTCTAGTGGAGCATGAGAGAACTTACTGCTGGAAAGCCCAAAAGACACATCCAACATAGGAGAGGAGCAAACATCAAGAAAGCTTTTTTCATAGCTTCTATTATCCCTTCTCTCTGGTGAGCTCTTCCTGAAAACAATCCAGGTCACGAAAACTTGAAAATGCTGTACAGACCTATTCATCCAGAGAAGTAACCAAGCTCATTTGTGAGGAATCACACTGCCCTTCAGGCAGACACTGCAGTTATTCCTGTTGGGGGGGAAACCAACACCTCAGGTGCCAGGATGGGCACAGCTGCCCAGTTCATTGCACAACAAGGGATGTGCTGCCTTGCTCAGCTCAAGTATAAGCCTTCAAATAGACCTTCTCTCAATGTGCAGCATCACTTGGACTTCTCAGTGAAGAGGCAGTGCCTCTTCCTCAAGGATCCTTTCCTCAGGTACCACTGAGTCCCTTCTCTTGTGAAGAAACAATGCACAAGGTGCCAGAGATGGAGTGCAAGATGCAAGGCTCACCAAAATGCATCTGATCCACATTACCTAGGAAAATCATTGGGGAGCTCCCAAGTACGGAGCAGTTGATCCCAGCTCTGTATCATCACCTATTCTTTCACTTATTTTGCAGTGTTGAGAAAAGAGAGTTATTTCTCTATTAGCCACATGAAGGCTCCAAGGGTTGATGACCTCCCAGATGTCTGACTCTTGTCTAGCACTAACAAGTTGGGACTTTTACATTAAAACCTTCAAATTTTACCTCGGAATACAAGAAAAGCACTTGCACTTTACATCTTTTCATGGGTGCAAGTAAGTGTGTGACAATAAAGAAATTAATTGCTTCATTCCAAGCCACGATTAGATGCTCTCTCTGTACAACCAACACCACCTACCCCAGGCAGCAGCAATGAGGTGAGGTCCTTAAGTAGAACATTAGTTGCTCTACAGCTCCCTACCACATGGTCCTAACCCCCAAAGCAAACGAGAGAGACAAACATCTCTGAAGAGCCAGAAGATTACCCAGATCTGACATCAAAGTTAGAAACAAAACTCCTCCCTTTAGACTCTTAGTTTTTGTAGCTTTTCCTCCTGTGAGGCTTTTAGTAATAATCTGAACTTCTCCACATCGTTCATTTCACATGGACTTAGAATTTTGCAGGTCTAAGTAAAAGAAATTAGGGTTTATTAATAACATTGCACCTTCTAAGAAGGCTCGGAAAAAAACTGAAAAGGGCAACAAATAAAAATAAGGCTAAAATATAGGGGAACATTCATATTAACCTTGAATAACACTGTATGCTCTGATCTCTCAGAGGCAGAGAGAGCTTCTAAAGATATGAAAAGACTAATTAGTGTAACAAAATATACTTAAGCATCAGTTTCCACCCTTGTGGGCTCTACAATAAGAAACCTGGCGGAAGCAAGTTATGCATCTTAAGCTGCAGGCATCAAAATTAATTATTTTACAGCAAAGCATGCCTCAAAAGGGACCGCTGTAATTAGGATAATAAACATTAGTGCACATTAAAAAAAAGCCCACATAAAATTCACAAAGTTTATAAATCCCTTTTGTACATAATCGTTTTGCTCTTGTTATTTGCAATAAAAACACAAATCAGAAATTTAAAATCTTATTAAAATATATACAGTTAAACACAGACTGAAGCGTATATAATCCTCCCACAATTTCAGGCTTTATGGACAACATCTATCATTCTAAGTCTTTAAGTATATTAATTGCACGGATTTTAAGTGCCATTAACATTCATTCAATATTGTTATTCCAGAAAGCTTCCAGCTAGGATTAGGACCTTTTGGAAACAAAATTTAATTTGCAGGGAAGATAACCGTAACATTTTAATCTATCTCAATGCATTAAAAATGAAAGGAAAAAATCAGCTAATATTGTTTTTGAACACTGGAGACCTGGCCCATGGCTTACAGAAATTAAAACAAATCCTTCTATTGATGGCAGGCTGTAGACCAGGCTGTGAGTGAACTGGGTCCACCTGGGGTAGTTCAGTGCACTACACATTCACTGCTGCACGGGAGGTGTGAGCTGATGCACCTTTCATACTCCCACCACCTCCTCTGAAGCTCCTATGAGAGGGAACAGATGCTGAGGTGGAAGCAGATCGTGCATTGAGTGCTTCTTTTGGGATTAGCATTAAGGTGTGGGATGTATAACATTTAACCCCCACCCTTTGCTCCTGCACCCTTCAGTCAGCCCCAGCACACTGCACAATGGCAGAAAGGAGGGATTTTGCCATAAGCCAACAGAACATTTATAATCATTTGGCTTTGTAGGCACAGCAGAGATTAATCTTGCTCCTGTTTTCCACCATGGTAGTTGCTTGCTTGCTTTCAGAAGTGCTGGGAGGCAACATTAGGTTGCTGGTGCCAGATACCACATTTATAATTACATCTCAGAGTCAATTTCTAAAACAATTTGTTAACATCTAAAAATTGTCGCTGGTAAGAGGAAAAATTTTGAAGGGCAGTTCTGCATATAGTCAGTAGGAAATTCATGGTACTTTCTCTGAAATTTAGGCTTGTTAACCCCAAGCTCCAAGCAATTTTTCAAATTAATTACTGCTTTCCTCCCTCATTTTCTCCAAAATTTGTTGTCACAATATGTGCAATTTTCTCCCTCAGATTATTTCATAGCATCACAATTAGCTTTAACACAGCCATCATCTTCTACTGAACTTGCTGTGTCTTAGAAGTGAACAAACCAATTTTTTCCTACTTTCAGATCTGTTATAAAGCAGAATTAACATCTTTAAAGTACTCCAGTATTTTAGATACAAAGTAGGAAAAGGGTTGTTACCACTGCTCGTGAGGAAGAATGAGGGGCAGGGGGAGTCTTCTGCTAATTTCTTTCCACTGGTGCCTTTTAATAGAAACATTATATGGCATAAAACTTGACCAAAAGAGCCATGGTTTGTGGCTAAGAACTGTGACATGTATTCATTGAAACACCCCCTTTAGCCCAGGGATGCACATGCTGCAAGCACTGCCTGAGAGAAGGAAAATTCCACTGAGAATTTAATCTGCCACCAACCATTGCTGAAATAACAGCTGATAACACAGATCCCACTAACTCATCACCATGTTAACATCTCTGTCCACATTAGCTGGCATGGTTTCTATCTGTGAGCTGTTTCTCTATCCAGGATGCCCTTCAGGACACAGGGATTTATGTGACCCAAAGCTAAAGGGGAATTAATTCATATTCATTTCAGTGGACTCTCTATAAAACCTGTCCATGCACCTTGGCTGTCCTGAGCCAGCAGCTACCAAATCCTCTTCTACAAAGCTAAAAAGGGAAACCTCACAAAGTTTCAGGACTAGTATAATAATCATGTAATCTAGCGATGCAAAACCAACCTCAACAAGTTTGGTTGAGCAATTTTGTTATTTGCAATAAAAACACAAATCAGAAATTTAAAATCTTATTAAAATATATACAGTTAAACACAGACTACAGCGTATATAATCTAGCACAACTAGAGCATTTTAATTAACTAACAGAAGCTTTAAACTTTTTTTCTCCTGTAAAGTAAAATACAACAGTCTGAAGACTTTTAGAAGACATTTCATTCCATGTGTACATGAGGGGAAACAAAGTTTTGGTGATTACATGGCACTTACCAATATCAGAGAACACAAGGAAGATAAACTTGACTGTGTAAGTTTTAGTCAGCAAAACAAACGTGTTTATATTTGTCCAGAGTGGAAGGAGGGGACTGATTGCAGCAGTGTCTGGCTTATGGCAAGCCTCACATCATAAATGCTTTGGGTAAATATCTGCTGACCCAACTCTGACTTGTTCAGGGCTTTCCTGTAATCGTTATGGAGGAGACTTACTTAGAAACTAAGTTTAATGTATTAACTTTGGGCTACTTTAGAGTGTTTGTAGCCTACATAAGAGATTCAGACACACCAAAGACTAGCTGAACATTGCAATCCATGCTCTCATGCCACCAGAATGTGGATGACTGCCATTACCACAAAGAACAGCATGCTCTAAAACAGGTGAGAGGCTTAAAAGCAGAGGGATGCAACTCCTGGAACTATCAAAAATTGTCAATAAATTTTAGAAAGCAGAATAGGACAGCGTTTGAAGGAATAGTGACAACACTATAGCAGCAATGCTTATATTTCATTCCAAACAGGTAGTGACCAACCTCATTGCACACAGACTGCATTAGTCATTATAATTTTATACAGCTCCTAAATTAAAACTGAGAGTACAAGCCTACAAACACTGGCCAGGGCCTCTCTTCTAAGCTCTAAACACAAACCAGAGGTAGCACTGCTGTAGGGAAGAAAGATGCTATGTATAAAGCATTTTACATAAAAAAATATCAGTACAGCAAACCCCCCAGGCTTTTACAAAGGAATACAGTTAGTCTGTGTAAAAGAACATACAATCCAGATGCCTCTGAGAGCAGGGCCTGGACTTGGTAGCAAGTTGTACTTCTCACATTCCTACATCCCAAGATCTCAGTCACTTGATTACCCCTATACAGGTAGAGTGCAAGCACCCTAAAAAAGGCTGTTAGAAAATGCATTTTTCTACCACCTACCTATTGCATTCTCAGGGCTCCTGACAAGTTCCCAGTGCTTTTCCTGACATATCTTATTTCTTTGCCACCTATGCTAGAAACCTTCTTGGGCGACCTTTTGGAAATAAGTTGGACAACTTATGTACTTAATCACTAGCTGCATTTTAAGTTTCCAGGCATATAATGGTTCTAAATACAATTACTTCCAAAAAACCACCACTGTAGTGACCACAATACATTTAATTCATTTCCACACTTCTTATCCAGACTGCCACACCCATTTTTTCCCCAACTGCTTATGCACCATCTGAATGCTTTTCTTGTATTGACTGTATTTAAGGAAAGAGGGGCTGACCTGCATGTCATGAAACATGTCTTAATGCCTGTAAATCTCACTGAAGGAGTGGTTTTCCACACACACTATAAGCAGTATTAAATCTTTTTGAAGTTTTAATGTTTACATTTCCTACAGCCACCTATTTTTATTTTTTTTTTAATTTATTCCCCCACTCTAGAACAGGCATTTCATATGCTCACCTCTTGTAAAGCCTGTTTCTTTTCAGTTGCTTGACCTCTGAGTCGTTGCTTCACTCTATCACCAAATCTTGCAGCTGTAGCTCCTCATCGTCCAGCTGGAATTCAGCCCACTCAAGCCCCTCATGAACTGGAGAATTTAACCCTGAAGAGGTCCTGCCATTTTTCTGCAGCTGACAACAGTTATTCTCTTTAATGAGTCCTACTTATGACTGATTTCTACTTCCTCTTAGTTTCACTATCAGAACAGGCCCTCAACAAGTTCCTCTCATCTTCCTTTCCATCTATTTTCTCCTAAAGTGAGGCATGTGGACACACCTTGAGAAGCTTATTTAACTTAGCCCTCTCTCCCATCTTCCCACAACTACATCAGCTACTGCCTTGGGGTCCTATCATTTCCATTCCTCTTCCACAAAATAGCAGGAGCCAATTTGCTCTGCTACATTTTGAGCACTCAGAACCCAGTGTTTTATCCCTTCTCAAAGAAAGCTGTCTCATCACTAACTGGGGCTCTTCCCATGGTGTGACAGGGCTCACCAGACTTCATGTATGCTCCAGTCCCTGCTAAGTAATGACCTTTGAGCATCCAGCTCTCCCAGATGAGTTTCAGCAGTCAGATTCAAACATCAGAAAGGTCCTACCCATGGCTCTCAGAAACAGTTGGCTTTTCTTTGTCTACTTACCAGTCCTGGGGTTGGAAGAGTGAGCCTGCCCTCCCCACATGAATGGTGTTGACTCCCTCTAGGTCTTATCTTCCTAACCCTTCCTGTAACCTTTTATGCATTTCAAACATTTTTGTTCCCCAGTTGCTATCTCTGTATCCTCTCATTGTATTTGAGCAGAACTGGTTTATGCCTCTGAATTTGCAGGCAATTCTTCAGTTTGTGTAAAGCTTCAAACAAAAGCTGCCATGTCAACTGCCTTTTGGATGTGGTCATTGAGCTATCTCAGGTCCTTGTTCTCACTAACCCCATTGGGATAACGTGTAGCTTTGATGATGTACCTCTAATCCAAACAGTTGCCAGCAAACTGGTAAGCTGAAGCACATCCAAAAAAATACTACTACAGGAAGCTCCCACAGAAAATGGACAAAAACCAACCAAATCAGTGAGCTCCAGTCTGTAACTTGCAGCATCCCAGGGACAACACAGAACACCATGGTGGTGGTCCACACCTTTTTTTCATAGAGTCATGTCATGAGAAACATGGAGTATCCACGTTCATATAACCTTTGCATTTAAAGGCATGAGAATTACACATTGCTAGAATTTGGTGTCTGAACATTCTTTCTAGAAATTGTTGGGTTTTTTTCTGATGAGTCTTTTCCATTTATATTTTCTTGTTGACCAATTTCACCACTTCTTAAATAAAATAAGATTTTAAATAAAATCCTGTTGCTGTTTGTTTCTGCCAATTTTCTCCTACTAAATTCAGTTTTGCCTGCAGCAGCATTTCAATTCTGACTTATGACTTTCACTAGTAAGGCCAATTAAGTCTCATGATATCACTTTCACTTAACCCAAACAGAATTAGGAGCTTCCCTCAAAGCAGAGGTTTCTTCTAAGCCTTATTTTAGGTGATACAGGAATGTAAAAAAAACAAAAACAAACAAATAAAACAAAAAACACAAAACAAAAAGACAGACAAAAAACAACAGAAAACCCCAAACCAAACAAAACCCAACTTAGAGATCAGAAAATACCCAAATGCATTTGCAAGCATTGGCTATTTTAACAAAAGTCTCTCAAGAAAGACTCAAAATGAATCTTGGAGATATTGAGAAAATACTGTAAGCATCAGTGAGATTTCAGCAATGTAAAAGAGCAAAATGGCCAAGGAGAGAAAATAATTCTGATTTGCACAGTTTCCTAATCAGGACTGTCTGTTCTGTCTCTAGGAGTAAAAAGGTGTCCTAAACTCTTACTATGAGCTCCTTTTATCAACATCCTACTGCACTTAGCTGAACTCTTTTTTACTAGAGAGCTCCCCTGCTACCAACAAGCTATAGATACCTATTACTAAAACCAGGAGGAAACATGCTAAGTATTACTTTAGTCCTTTTACTTGGCTCTCATTATCTCTGTGATCTGTCTACAGCAGAGAGATTGTATCTCCAAGAAGGCACGTTGCCACTCAGCTGAACCAACCCAAGCCATTTTCTTTTCATTTACCCTAATTTAAACCATCTGGGAATAATAAAGTGTACACTTGCAGCCCAGAAAGCCAATCGTATCCTGGGCTGCATCAGGAGAAGTGTGGCCAGCAGGTCGAGGGAGGTGATTCTCCCCCTCTGCTCCACCCTTGTGAGACCCCACCTGGAGCTCTGCATCCAGTTCTAGAGCCCCTATTACAAGAAAGATCTGGACATGCTGGAATGTGTCCAAAGGAGGGCCACGAGGATGATCAGAGGGCTGGAGCACCTCTCCTATGAGGATAGACTGAGAGAGTTGGGGTTATTCAGTCTGGAGAAGAGAAGGCTCCGAGGGGACCTTATTGTGGCCTTCCAGTATCTTAAGGGGGCTACAAGAAAGCTGGGGAAGGACTTTTTAGGATGTTGGGTAGTGGTAGGACTGGGGGGAATGGGTCAGAACTAGAGGTGGGGAGATTCAGATTAGATGTTAGGAAGAAGTTCTTCCCCAGGAGGGTGGGGAGACACTGGCACAGGTTGCCCAGAGAGGTGCTGGAAGCCCCATCCCTGGACATTTTGAAGGCCAGGCTGGATGGGGCTGTGAGTAACTGCTCTAGTGGGAGGTGTCCCTGCCCATGGCAGGGAGGTTGGAACTAGATGGTCTTTGAGGTCCCTTCCAACCCTGACGATTCTATAATCCAAAGACAGCTGGCACTGGTATGTGGGTACCAATTTTCATCCTGATCAGTCCTTTGTTAGGCTTTGGGATTCACCTACTGTCTTTTCTCAGCAATAATACAGAAAGAAATGATAAGCACTTCAAAAACTTGTGTTAGAGTCACAGATCTTAAAGCTGCTTAAAGATACAGGGGTACTATAAGAATAAAAGGAAAGAAAACCAAGAGGCTTTTAAAATTGGGAATGCACAGAAGCAGGCAAAATATCTGCTTGTGAATTGATGTTCTTCCTTCTCTCTCATTTCCTGGCTCTTGCAGGCTTCTCTACAGTGCTAATGCTCTTCTGAAATAGCTCTTAAAAACAAACCAACCCTTTGCTCTTACTTTCTTCAGAGCACAGACAGGAGAGATCCCAAAACAATGTGCAGGGACAGGCAAATCCTCTAAGACCTCCCTCAGTGAGGAAAGGGTTGGAGGTGCTAAGGCATCAAAATCACAAGGAAGAAAAAGCAAACACAGTGAACAGAAGAGAAGAGCAGAAGGCAACAAAAGAGATGGGACATGATCCCTGCTAAAGGGTGAAATATCCTTTACAAAAGACAAAGTTGTCAGCTGGTTGCTGCTGGCCTCCTATCAAGATACCTGTGAATGGAAGTTTGAGGAATGCACAGCCAGGTCCCGCTTTGCCTCAGAGCAACATTGTCCTACCATCCAGACATTGACCTCTATGAGACTCCAGCTTCTGAAGTAACCTACAACCAGCACTGGCTGTTCCAGTTCCATCCCTGCTTCAGACAGCATGAAGAACACAAGGGCAACGTGGCAGGTTTCTTTACCCAGCTATGAAAGTTTCTCCTTGGGTGCTACTGGCAGTCTGGTAGAGAGAAGCAGACTCACAACCTAAGTTGAAAAACAACTGACACTGTCTAGCCCAGGATTTTCACTGTTTGAAACCCATTGTACTCTTTGGTGAAGCAACAAATGTTCCTCATCCCATTTCTGTGACTTTCTTAAATTCTGGATTGTCAGAAGTGTCAAAATGTGCAGTGGAACCTGCCAGATGTGTCAGATTGCTCTTGTCCTGCCAGCTTCTCCACGTGCAATCCTGGAGAGCTCACTGCAGCTCTAACTTGTAGGTTAGCAAAAGCCTGTCTTCCTAGTCCCAAGTTCTTCCACTTCACTCCAAATTGGAACTGGCTTTTCACTTGAACAGGCCTATAGAAATAAATAGGAAAACTAGAAAACAAAATACAGTTCTGTGAGAGAAAGGATGGCATGTTTTGGCCCTAAAAAAAATCAGAACCAATTATACTGTGCTGTTTTCATGTTGCTTTGATAGAAGGCAAATTACCAAGAATGTTGCTAGTTCTGTGAATTGATAAGGAGTTATTATATCACACAGCTACACTTTCCTGAATGGATTCTCTTTTTTTCTTGGCTTAGTGTAATTAAACCAGAGCAGACATTGCTTCCAGTCAACTTGTCCTAATGTCAAAGTAGGTATTTTGTGGTTACAACCCTGTGCTCCAAGCTAAAACACTAAATACTGCAAAAGAAATCATAGTTCTTGAAATACATGCAGAATCCTGATACCTATAAATAGTTTATTCAAATATGAACAAAGACATGTACCTGGCACTTCCAGACAGAGGTTTATAGGGTAGTGTCAGTTCACTAAGATGTGCTTATGTTTTAGAGCTACATGCCACAACAGGGAGGTAACAAGCACGTTTCACACCAATTGTTCAAAGCACTCTATGGTCCATCCCTGGTACAACACTGTTCCAATTGGGCTGTGTCAGCTTTTCCTTCAGAAAACAGGTATCCAAATCATTGCAAACTGGTCAAGAAAACACACTCTGTGCTGAATATAAATGGGGAATGGCAGAAATACATTCTGTTTCCAAGAAAAATTTCTTCTGAAAATTGACCTTCATGATTAAATACAACCTCAGCCCCTGATTACCTGTAATAAGCACATCTATTTAATCCAGTATATTTCTAAAAGGATTTATGCGTCTTTGTGCAAGTATTTTGATTTCAGCAACATGTTGACACCACCCATTAAATTTAGATTTCGACATCTAATGATTGCTGACTGCATAACAGAGTGATCCTGACCCTTTATGCAGGTTTCAGAGGAGAAAATTAAGAACATCAGCCATTATATCCAGAATTGTCCTCCTAAGACTAGTAGTCCAAACTCCTGCTCTATCAAAAACACAGATCTATACTTCAGAGGAAAAAATTTTGAATTACAACTCTAACACAAAGCATGCTTCTTTTACACATGCTTATGTAAGTATTCTAAGAATACAGGTATTTATAGCTATGTTTACGTGTTTATACATTCTTATGTTTCTTTGTAGATACACTGAGAGAGGCTTTAAGAAACTGTCTTTCACCTTCTGTAATTCATATTTTCTAAAGATCAATGCATTCTAAATGCTTCTACTTTTTGGTGTTACAAACAGTATAAACTTATTCAATAAAAGCACTTGAAAGAAAGCAAGCCTGATAACTGTGCTGGGATCCTCTGGTGGTTTGTTGTTCTCATCCTATTTACATAGTTCAGTGTTAATAAGCTGAGCCAGCCCACTGCAATAAACCAAACAACACAGTAAACAAGCTAAAGTCATCTAAATTATTAAGGAACAAACGTGTTCTTACTGTTCATTAAGGTTGCCTAGGAACTAGTGTTGCTTTTTTTGCAAAACAGTCAATGTCTGGATAAACAACCCAGCCCCCAAAAGGTGCAGTGAAAACAGGTAATCTCTGAAAGCTGTGAAGCCAGAGTGTCAAAGGCACAGCCTGGCCAGGCTGTCTGAGAGCACCGAGATAAGGACCTACAAATAGCAATGGTCACGTCCTCTGGCCCAGGCTTAAATAAAGCAGCCACCTAGATTTGCCTTTGAAACCATATGCAACCATACAGAGATACATCCCAATGCTTTGGACCATTAACAACCAGAAGTAGCACAAATAACCAGGTCTTCTAGACATTCAGTAACTGTGAAAGCAAATGGCTCAAGGGGGGCAGTCACCCCCACTAATTAGCCTCGTCCCCCTACCCTCTGTCTCAGCAGTGCTTGGCCATGTTTTTATGCAGAGCCACAACGTTTCTCCTGGCCCTCCACCCTCTGTGACATGTAGTGGAGGGGCAGACACAAGAAGTACAGCAGAAGTGTCTTTGTCCCAGTCACAGCCCCACAACACTGAGCTCTTGCAGGTAAGAGAGGGCAGCTCCCACTCCATGGGCAGGTACAGGAGCTGGAGGCTCTTGCCACAGCCTGGTCATGCAGGTGCTCTTCCAACTCCACAATGGAGGGACTTCAAAACACATGCTGGATGTGTAAGCTCTACAGGAATTGCACAGGGTTGGGTTTGATGACCAATACATGCCTGGAAAACTTGGCTGTTCAGCCACAATTACAATAATTATTATCCTCACTCTGTTCTGCCAGCTCACTCTCTCTCTTCAAACCATCCTGCCAACTACACCAGTTTTGTGCTGCCAGCTCTCTTCTTCTTCAAGCCAACACCAAACTCAGCAACATCCCCTCAACATAACTTCATCTTTTATTATTCTTCATCTGTTTGCTCTTCTCCATCTCAAATCAGCCAAAGGGGAACATGCTACTGAGAGAGAGCTCAGCAAGTGACCCCAACAAGAAACTCACTCCGACTGGCCCCAAGAGGAACCCTCTTCCAACTGACCAGCTCCTTGCTGCTGCTTCTCTCTTCTGTTGCTTTTCTCAAACTGATTCAGTTCCTGGTTGATCTATCTCCAGCCTCACCCACCACCCCAACCACGATCACCTGGGGGCAGTTGGTTCCTCACACAGGTGGGGCAGGTTCTGCCTCTGGGGCCTTGGGGAACAAAACCTGTTGCTGGGTTGGGACTCATCCATAGGCCAACTCCAACTCAGGGCCCACAGCCCAGGCCCCAGCACTTGACACTCTTAACTGCTCTGATGAGGAGGGAAAACATGATGGTTTTATAAAGAAGATGCTTAATACCTTGGTGTTAAAAATACCATTTTTTACTCTCCTGTTGGTTATATTTCTTTTTCTGAAACAACAAAACTGCCTTCTAACTAGGGAATAGTGTCTTCTCCAAGAAATCTACATGGAGAGGAAAATCCATCTTTTTGTGCTTCTGTTTAGCTCAAAGAATATGGTAAATAATGTTAAGAGGGTCTTAGAGCTGTAATTGGTAAACTTACAGAATTCCAGAATCTAAGTCTTTCTACAGCTAGGCTGGAGAGTTTTCCACATAGCAGGTATCACTGAGAGCACTGCACACTCTCCAGTACATTTTCATCACAATGATTAGGTTCAACAAGAAGCAGAGGGCAGCTCAAACACCAATTTTTGTTTCTCCTCTTGTTCCAAAGGATAAGTGTGGTTTTATGAATATACACTGTATTTAAGTTTACCACAATGGGAAATCTTGTTTGTGGCTTCGGAAAAAGGCATTTTAAAAATGACTAATTACACATTAGTCCAAACCCATTTTTTCGGAGACGATTAAGCAATGTCAACAACATCTTGCTTTATCATAAGCACAGCCTCTTCCAGAAACTGGTAATTTTATGATCAGTTAAAAATTAAATAGGATAGTTCTTATGACCTACAAGAGCTTTAAATCATTAACGTGACAACAGAAGGTGCCCAAACCATCCTGTTCTGCACAATAAAAGAACCACATCTACAATAGTCACAAATTTTACAACTCAGATTTCTCCATTTCAGGACTTAATAGGTTCCTTTCAAATTTCAACTCAGTTCTACCCTGAACATAAAGTTTGCTTCAGATGGGATTAATTTACTCAAAGGAAGGGTAAACGAAGGGCTGCAACGTGTTCCCTCACTAACAGTACTCAGTCCAGTTCACACGTAGCATCACACACTGAGATTAAATCACACAGCCCCTACAAACTTCACCACCTTCATCACTGCTTCCAGCTCTAAGGAATTTAAACACAATTCCTTTTACAGGAATACTTTCTTGGCTCACTCTTTGAAACATAAATGACGCCACTAGCATGGCATTGGGTGGAGATCAGAGCTGAATCTGGACCAGACGTGACAGTCTGATAGAAATGGGAGCCAAGCTCCATAGACTTTTGTATCATGACCACATTCAGTGTTCACTGCCTTGTGCTGAATTTTGTAAAAATATTCTTTTGGATGGCATGATCTGTGTAATATTTTATTTAACGGCGTGTATCATTTTAAAAAACACATTTAAAATATAACATTTTGCTGCCAGTTCCCAGAAGGATCCTGCCGGGCTCGATGCCTTGCACTCACCATACACCCAAAGGCTCAGAACCCAGACCCCACAGGCAGCCACTGCTCCTGCTGGGCACCTGCACAGCAGCCCCTGCACTCCAAGCCCATCACATGTTGTATCTGCCACTGAACTCAACAGTCCAAACCCCCAAAGCAGTTGCTGTTGTTGTTATTAAACTAATGATCTAGCAAAACCCAATCTAGATATAAAAATGAGTACATAATTGCCTTATTTTAATAAACTTTAGAAAATGAGGATGCCACACACTTCTCATTCAGCTCAGCTTCCTAAATTCACAGTAGACGTCAAGATAAAAATCTACTGCTTCTCTATCACCATAAAAGCAGTTAAACTTTGAAGTGTTGAGAAAATGCTGAGATTTGAAACACTGGCTTCCTTAAAGTCTTCATATTTTCCACCCTCCCTTTTTGCTGTGATCATTATAAGAGATACAATTAAAGCATAAGAGCTGAGGAAGACTAGAACTTAAAGCATATAGCTTCCTGGAAAGAGATTAACTACCTTAATTATTTGAGGATCTCATCAGAAAAAAAATAATAATGTAAATTTCCATAGCTCTGGAGCAGCAGACCTTGTGGATGTTAGCACCACTGCTGCTCACAAGTCTGCAAATGACCTCCCTCACTTGTCCTGAAAGACACTGCTCCCTCTCCTCCTCTGTGCTGCCAGCTCTCTTCTTCCTCTGGCCAACACCAAACTCAGCAACTCCCCCTCAGCAGAACTTCATCTCTTATTCTTCATCTGCTTACCTTTCTCCATCTCAAATCAGCCAACAGGGAACACAGCACTGAGAGAGAGCTCAGCAAGTGACCCCCAACAAGAAGCTCCTCCAACTGACCCCAACAGGAACTCTCTTCTGCAGGAACTCTTTTCAAAGCAATCCACTACTTGTTGCTTCTTTTCTCTTCTGTTGCCTCTCTCAGACTGACCTGGTTCCTGGTTGATCTATCTCCAGTCTCACCCACCACCCCAACGACAATCACCTGGGGGCGGGTGGTTCCTCACACAGGTGGGGCAGGTTCTGCCTCTGGGGCCTTGGGGAACAAAACCTGTTGCTGGGTTGGGACTCATCCATAGGCCAACTCCAACTCGGGGCCCACAGCCCAGGCCCCAGCACTTCATCTTCTCACATACACAAACAAATATTACTCTTAGCAGAGTCACCTAAAATTGATGGTCTCCAATGGTCTCACATAGAAAGTGGGAGACAACAGTAATATACATTCCTACTCCTCCCAGACAAGCTACAGACATTATTCCTACAGCTGAACAAGTTTGGGATCAGGAGGACAGTGAGAATTGCCATGTTTATCTTTGTTTCAAAATTTCATTTCCTTAACATTTTCCAATATCCTTCAGTTGTAGTAGATGTGAAGGAAGGGAACACACTCATTGACAGTTCATCGACAAAAGAGGATGAAAAATCCTAAATAATAGATGCATTGATTTGGGATTGATTCTTGGTCCCTTTTCTCAGAAAAGGTTTAGATATGTAAACAGGATACGACTGAAATACGCATTATGGCAGAAGGAGAGTCTTTTGACAAGAACTGTTCCTTCAAAGGCATTTGTAAGTTTTCTTATCTTTGGGCAAATCATCAGCACACTCAAATCAGCTTGCTACCAGGACATGGACAGGTTTCCAGTACAGGCAAAGACCTACCTCTGAATTACTCATTTTCTTCTAATTCTACGTGCAAAAGTCCAGTCTATCTCCTGAAAGAAGCAACGGCAGGAAAATGTATCAGAAATACATACAAAAGAATACAATGGATAGAAGCAGCATGCTACAAATCTCACAGCCCATGGTGATTCCCTCAAGCCTGGCTCGTGACATCCACAGGCAAGGGGGTCTGTGTATGGAACATCAGCTTTCAACAAAGAGAAGAATTTTGTACTTCTCATTCTTGCAGAAAAAAAAAAAAATAATCTTGAAAATGCAAAAAAACCCCATAACCAAAACATTCAGATGTGAATCATCCCAAACTTATTGCTTACTAAAAATCACAGGGTTTTAAAGGCAATATGATTTTGAGGTCCCAATGAAGATTTGTTTTAAACAATTTATTCTCAATGTAGCATTAGTGATTTTAATAAACATTGCTATTAGAAGAGCTATCTATTTGGTTTGATAGCAATCAAATTGCCCATTCCAGTCACCTTCTTAATGGCAGCTGTTTGCTCTAACACCAGCAGTAGAATGAAACCTGCTCCCTGAAGCCCTTTCTCCATTATAGACACCTTAATCAATTCTGGTAGGAAGAAGCCTCTTTATTTACAGCAGGTCAATGAAAACAGAATTCTAGTCATCAAGTCTGTTATTCACTGCTGTTGCTGCTGCTGCTGTAAATCACATTTCTACAGTGAGTGCATGTTTCAGTGCTCGTCATGTTAAAATTCTATTACTGGCATTCCAGACACAAAACTGCTGGTAATGGGGAGATTTTCCCCAATTTACAAGAAATTACATTTTCTGCTTTGTGCACATCCACCAGAGATAGAATGGACACAGCAGAGAGATGCAGACCTTTGAAAAAGAAACCAATTAAAAATAAGGGGTTTTTTAATTCTATTCTGGTTAAAAATACAGTTATCATCTACTTTCTCCATCCCATTCCTGACAAGAAAAGCTGATGGAAAGTAATAAGAGGAACAACTGATCCCAGGCAGTGATTCACACATCCAGAGGCATTTTGTGACTCTAAGTAGCCAGTGTTTGATGCTGGCGTTGGGATTTGGCTTCAGTTTCTTCAGCTCAGCTCTAGAAGAACTGAAAGACTAGAGGACAAATCCCTGCAAGCATCACCTCGTGGAGGTCTCCTCCCTATTAGCACCAACCATCAGGTTTTACCATAGAACAGGCTGAGGCAGAATTGTGCAATAACTCATTGATACTGAGTAGAGTTTCGTAATCAGTCACACATACATTGACATTGGATAGAATAAATGTGTCCTCTATGCCAAGAGCCCATGTAATAGAACCAACAACATATACAGGAATAGAAGAGCACACTGCTGTACTTCAGGGACTGTGGAGGCCTGAATAGTGCTTACTGGAAAGTGGCTTCCAGCCCCCCTCATGATAAATCTGTGAACATGCAGAGAGTTCATCATAAGAAGGTATCTCAGCACGACCTCAGCAGAGAGGAAGGCAGGTACAAACTCCCCAGGTGGCAGGAGAGGTGGCTTCCATCCCCACTGCTGTGCTGATGAAAATGCAGGTGATTTTCCTTGGCACAACATGAAATCAGGCCAAAGACTGTGTCACAGGTGAATTAGTGATTCCATGTAACACACTGGTGGCCCATCAGACACAGCCTGGAACAATTAAGTTCATTTAATATGTCTCAGTTCTGCATTTCTCTCTGAACCTCTGATTTAGCTGTAACAGACTTTCAAAAACAAATTAGAGCCAGACAAGTCCTCACTGATTATACATGTGCAGATGCTGAAAAACAATTACTGCAGCTAAAGTTATTACTGCAGAATCCAAATATTTCCTCTTGATTTGATCTCCTAACACAGTCACTAAGTGGATTCTAACAATTCATAGCCACAATAAAGTTACTCTGCCAAACCTTGAAAGATATTTCCATCCTAGGTCATGATGTCTTTGTGAGGGACCTTCATGAGTGCCTTCAAAAACACACTAGGTGTATAAAAAGATAAAAAAGCAATCTGCAATCATGCATCTTCCACTGGATGCACTATGGTCAGATGACCCTAAATTGAACTTCTGAAATCCTGTTCTTGATGAGCATGACAATCTCAGAAATTTGCCTGTAAAGCTGCTCCCTGTCCTGTTTACCAGACCAAGAAAAGAAAGAAACAAATAAAAAACATTCCTCAAAGTCCTCTTGGTTGTCAGCCGGCAGAAGGACACACGTCCTGGGACATGTATTCCTTCTTCTCCTCGCTACTCCCAGAGACTGAAGTCTGACAGACTTATTGTGGCAATTTTACACACTGCAGCTTCACTCTGAACATTTCAGTCGTGCTCACAGGCGGCCCTGGGGATCCCCGGAGAAACTGGAGATGT
Source organism: Brachypteracias leptosomus (assembly GCA_013401335.1). Taxonomy (NCBI): domain Eukaryota; kingdom Metazoa; phylum Chordata; class Aves; order Coraciiformes; family Brachypteraciidae; genus Brachypteracias; species Brachypteracias leptosomus. The sequence goes on from VYZX01005076.1 coordinate 126,248, forward strand.
TCGCAGGCCGCTTGCGAGCTCTGCTTCGGAAAGTTGAAGGCGAAAGGCAGGAGGGGGCGTCCCCTGCCACCCCTCGCTCTGCCCACGCAGCCTGCGCTCGCCGGCAGCCGCCCTCCCTCGGGGCAGCCACCGGGCCGTGGCTCCGCGCCGCGATGCCCAGCGCCGGGACACACGCGTCCTGCCCGGCCCCGTCCGGGCACCCCTCGCTGCCGGCGGGCGGCGGGGCTCCGGCTGCAGGCGTGGGGGGGAGGGGGGGGGCAGTGGGAGGGAGCCGGGGCAGAGAGGTCTGTCCCGAGAGAGGGGTGGAGAGAGACAGCGGGCGAGCTGGGCTGGGCTGCAACGCCCCTCGCTATAAAGTGCGGGGCTGCGCAGCGGAGCGGGAGCAGCGGTGCGGCCGGGCAGGGGGAGAACTCGGTGCCGTAACGTTGCGGAGTCCCAGCCCAGCCGGGCCGCGGCTGCTCCTCGCCCCGGGGCCGGCCACCGGCACCTCCGCGGAGCCAGGTAAGGCGCGTCCCGCCGGCGGACCCGGCTCCCGCGGGCTCCGAAGCTGGCCCGCAGCTGCCTCCGCATCTGCCCCTCGCCGGGAACACGCTGCCGGGCCCCGGGGGAAGGAGAGCGCTTGCGGGTTGGTTGGTTTATGCTATGTTCAGACGGAGCTGGCAGAGCAAGCCCCAGCTCCGGGCCGAAGGCGGGCACTAAGCCCTGTGCCCGGCTTGCCGCTCGGGGCCCTCTCGCTAAACACCCGCCACATGGTTATTTTGGAGGCAGCCGAACGTCCCCCAGCCCCGCCGCCGGGCCGTGTGTGTGAGCTCCATGCCTGGCAGCGAGTCGAAGGTAAAGCGGAGGCTCCCTCTGACAGGAGGCAGAGCCCTCGGAGCAGCGGCACCTTCTCACCATCAAGGCTCTTCCCAACAGCCTGCAAGAGGCGGCTCTCTTATCTCTGGTCAAGATCAGATGAGCATTTGAAACGTTTATTACTGCGCTAAGGTCGTGATAGAAATTAATCAGAAGTCACTGAAGGCAATGCTGATGGGTTTTGGTGCTTGGGCAAGTGCTTCTGGTTTTCAGTCTAACAGGCAATGAAACTTCTACCAGTTAGCAGCTAGCACTGGTTTCATCAACATTGTGTAGCAAACACTCTGCATAACAGGACAAAAAAATGGAGTGATTTGTAAGCAGAGATTAATTTTTAGTTAGTAAAAGCTAAAATACCTTTTTTTCTTCTTTCCTGTCATCAGCCAGCTTCTAAACTTAGCAACTCTTAGAAATGAATCTGGGCTAGAGTTCAACATGTCCAGGTGAAATCCTGTAACGTGCTTTCTGACCTCCCACTCTCCATGTATTAACACACTTTAAATGGTATCAGTTACTTACACAAGCCCTATATTCTTCTGAGCAAGTCAACTGCCATATTGGTAACTAAATAAGTCAGTTGGACCTGGACAGTATGGACAGGCAGTGAATTTGCAGGATTCAGTTACACCCATTTCTCTATTTCTACATGCCCACTAGAATGAATGGGATGTAGAGCAACAAGTGACAGCAGGATTCTGTCCAGTGGGCTACGGTTGGCTGTAAATTTCCATCACACCCATAAGTAGCAGCACTTGTGTCGATTGTTGTGTTGCAGAGCATGGGACAGGCAAGCAGATGGGCTCAGGAAAATCACAAGCCCCAGAAAAGGATGAGGGTGAAGAGGGATTTTTGTTTAGGAAGGGGTGTCTTCTCTTTCCACTTACATGAACCCACGCCACTAGCATGATTAGATTTTTTACTGAATAGGACTGAGTATGGCCTGAAGCAGGTAATTACCATGGTGATGTAGAAGGGCTTTTAGCTCCATTTTACTGTCAGACAGATGTTTTACACTCCTGACTATGGCAGCCTATTTTGCTTGTTGCCACCATAACCTTTTGAATCACAGCATCTTTCAGAAATACAACGAAGTGCCTACATATTTAGCTTTCATTCCTGTATTAAGAATTTTAACCATATGTCTTTTCATCAGGAATGGGGTATTTCTGTGCACTTTTCCTCTTTACAACTTGAACTACGTAGCAGAGAAAAATCACCTCAAATTATGGAGTGCTTACTAGTTTATGTTGCTAAGCTGAGAAAGCAAAGTGCTCCTGTCACTTTTATTATTAAATTAAGAGAAGTCGCTTTTATTATTGAATTTGTATATAGTTGATTTCATTCTCCCTTTACTTTTGTCAAGGTAGTGGGTGGAAACAGAGTTAATTTTTAGTCTGGAGAAGAGCAGAAGTGCACCCATTTGTGATGGTGTGAGGTGTCCTATCTTCCTACTTGGAAACAGGCTGTGCAAACTGCAGGACAAGTTACTGGGTTAAAAGGCCATAAATACCAGCCTGAAATGCTGGTGTCCACACAGGTCTGCAGCAGTGAGGAGAGTGCTGCCTTTCCATTTAGAATTCCACAGCTTCAAAACCTGCTTTTTGCAGTCCGCTTAGAACAAGAAGATGCATGGTTTGTATTTCTGTTACCTGCTGGATGAATAATATTATCTTTAACTGTATTGAGTATCTGAAAAGGTGTCACATTTCTTTTTGCTATTTGTAGTACTATAAAAATGTAGGCAGAATGTAAACATAGTGATTTATATACACTTTCTAGAATAATTCTATTGAAATGTAGGGACTGTGTTTGCAGGCACAGATATAGGTGTCAGAATTAATTCCCGTTAAATTTTATTTCAGATAATGAGCACTCACTGTATTTTCCTACACTCCTAAGTTTTCCACGCTGTGTTAATTTTATCCTCTGTGTTTGTTAAAGGGATACATTTAGCTGCTCCTTTTCTCTGGCACTGCCTGTGGTTCTTTACTACAGCTCCAGTAATTAATCTGGTAACTTAAAGTTACATAAACTACAAACTCCCATTACGCTGTCCTAGTTAAACTCTTATTTACGCAAAAGTGTGTTGTTAGTTGAAAATGTTCTATGCACTCACAAATTACTCTCATTTGCTCACTACCTCTTTTTCTCTGTGCCTTCTTGAGGTCCAGAAGCTACTACTGCCACCAGGAGTATCATAATCTCTCCTGTGGCTATTACTGCCCAAATCTTAGGGCACCTAATCAATTTTTTCTGAATGGTTGGTGTGTATCTGTGTTCCCTACACTTCAACTCTCCCTTTCTGCCTTGGTGACTTCATGAAAGGTCACGTTCTGTCCTAACTTTGATAGAGAACATGGATATTTTTACATTATTTTAATCAAATACCATGTCTCATGCACACGGTTAATCTTGTGCAAGCACTGAATTTAATGGTTAAGTTCCAGGAGACACCCCATGGGAGAGAAAGAGACTAAAATTCAATTTGAATGTGTTACACCTAAAGCTGAGTAGAGCAAGCTGAGAGGTTTATCAAGATTCATTGACCTATGAATAGATCAGCTTGAGGAGTGGGTGAGATATGCCCAAAGAAAGTGGCCAAATGGCAATGGAAGGAGAGGAGGACAGCAAAGCAAAGTAAACCCCTCGCCTGTTTCTGACAGTAATACTGGCAACCCAGCAACTATCGTTGCTCTCCAGAAGGAGAAGTATAATCTCAGAATCCTTTCAGAGTTGCAAGCCTGGTAAGATTTACAGCTTAGAGCTGTAGGGTATAGCCTGGTCACCACAGGCCCATGGTGGTCTACTTGCATTGTAGGCTCCATTGCATGTTTAGCTGAATCTCCAGCCTTTGGACAATCTTATTTCTAGCTCACTAGAAGCCTTATCTAGCTCCCTCCTGATGTTTGTGCCTCATGCTTCCATCAGAAGTGCGGAGACATGGATGTTGCTACCATGTGTTCCTCTCAAATAGTAATGAGCAATTTTGCAGTATTCTTGAATAGCAGCTCTGATTTTTGGACAGTTTGTCCTAAGGGAGACTATGGTATTTTTTAAGAAGTCAGCCTCTGCATTGTCAGAATTGGGTTTGAGAACCTAGTTGAGATAAAATTGCAGAGAAATCTTTAGAAGTCTTGTGGAACTCTGGGAAGAAAATGGAAAACGTGGATCACTTAGATGGGAAAGTGGAGGGAAGACTTATTTTGTCCTTTTCACTATTTTAGGATTAGTTTCCACCATGCTAAGAGGAACAAACAGGTTGATCTTGCTAAGAATTGAACCTCAGCTACTTATCTGGAATTTGGCATGTATACGTGAGGTGAGCCCAAATAGACTGGGGAGTGAGTAGGTGGCAACATAATTTACTCTTAGAGCTGTATGGTGTATAGACCTCATACATGAGGCCCAAACTGCAGCCTGAAGATCAGAAAGGCTCCAGCAGAGCTGTTTTCTTATATCCAGCCGCTATTGCACAGAAAGTTACTAATCACAGGATCATTACTGTCTCCTCCTGGTCCTAAAACCCCTGCAGTGAAAAGCAAGCCAGTAAGCTTTTACTAAGCACAATATTACTTCTAGTTCCCTTTCCATCAACAAATGTATCCCTCAAGATCACGTCCACCAACAGTCATTGTACTCGGAGCATTCACACCATGTTCTGTACCATCTTCTAAAACTTATCCTTTGAAAAAAAAAAACAGATGTACCCTAGAAAAATCTGTGTAATTTTTGAACATTTTAAGGAATTTAAGAAATCCGTTACAGTTATGATACTGTACTTCATTTTTTTACCTCAGCTGTAACAAGCAACTGAAAAGAGGTTATATCTTGACTGCAAGTCCTAACAGCTGGGATTGTTTAAGACAAAGCACGTATGAAATAGTGGCTGGTCTAATCATTTATGACCGTACCTTCAGATAAATGATGGATTATACTAAAATGACTTTGAGCTTTCAAGTGAATTGCAAGTAAGGGCAGGAAAATATCAAGCTCCAAATGGCATGCTGTTAGTGTTCTCTGTTGCACCATCATCTGAAAGAGCGACAGATTTGGGCTGTCCGGTGTCTTTTACAATTTTCATTCCATTTGGTTTTTGTTTGATAGCTAAACTGCCCAGGTATCTGCTATATAACAACGCTGGAATGCCTGGGTACTATTTGTGGTGTTTATCTGCCTTTATTGTAGTTGAGTAGTGTTTCTCTTACAGGCACAGAAAATGGGTAATAACTGAAGACGACCTCACAGCAGGGAAGGGAGATCAGATTGGCAGTGCGTCAGTGAGTGGCATGATTGAAGGCAAGACAAAAAGCAAGCTACAGCAAAAGGTAACTGGCAGTATCTGAATTTGGGCAAGGTCAATATTTAGACAGTATTTCACTGTTTGAGGTGAAAGCTATAATTAGAGTTACGGCCAGAACAAAGAATGATTTCACCAAGCCCCTAATTTCAGCTAATTCACCTTTTCCTTTCTTCACTTGTAGGTCATACAAGTTTGTCAGCTACTGATAGATTGTTGGCTAGTGGAATCTAATAATCAGTAGATGAAGAATAGGAACAGAAATAGAAAAATCAAACAGCATTCCTGAATTCCCTCAGTTTTCTGAAAATTCAGAGGGATACTCTGGATGAGAGTACTGTGCCTCAGCATTTCTAGCTCAGAGAGGCCCATGCAAATAGTAAAACATTCCAGAAATCCACTGAACAGCTGTACTTTTATGTTGGGGGGGGCTTACGCAAGGGAGAAAAATGCACTAGTTGCCTTGACTGAAAAAATGTTCTGCTGGCAGTTATACAGCATTTAACTCTGCTTTAGCAGCAGCAGAGCCTGGCCAGACCCTTTGCTGGAAGCAGGCAGCACATAATGTACAAAGATGCAGCCTGAACTTGTTCATTGGGGAACCATGCATGCCTCTCCCAATCCAAGTTTATAGGATGTATGTCACCTTTTTCTTCTTTATAAGCTCTTATTGGCGTCCCTCTTTTCTCCTTTCTCCCCTAATTCTTGTTATTCAAGCCTAAAAGTTTGTACAATTTCCCTTTCCCCCTTCTATGAGGTGGATTGAGCCCAAGGGTTCGTCTGCTGCCACTCCAGTTGCTCAGGATTTCCCCCCTCCTCAGGTTCTTTACTTGATGTACACCAATAAGAAATGGAAAGCATGAGGCAGGAATCAATATGTTTTCAAAGTGAGACTCTAGCTCTGCTGTTGGATTTCTGTCTTTGTTTTCCTCTTGGCTTTGTTATTAGCAGCTTACCATAAAATACAGTTTTTTTCCTCAAATCAGGCTTTCTTTCAAGTAAAATATTTCTTTACCAATAGGCTTCCTAAAAAGGACTTCAAAGGAAAAGGGTTCAAAAATTCTTTTGTCTTCATATATATATATTTATATATTTAATATTTATTAAAAATATATATTTATATATATTTTACAATGCTCTTCTATGTTCTTAAACATACCACCAAAAAAGTCCTGTCAGTACGGGATAGCCCCACATGCAAGCATTTGCTCAGCTCAATAGGTAATTTTCTTAGCACTAGAGTAAAGCTCACATGGCACCTTTTGGAGGGCACAGCACTACCCTTTCTGCCATCTGTGCAGTTAGGTTTGCTTGAGAACCAGGACTGCACTTTGTTGGGGCTGCTGATTCTCAGCAGCATGGCTTAGCTCCACTCTGGCTCTAAGAGTCCTCTTTGCTTTGCTGCCTCTGTGCCTGGTCCTCAGGACCTACGAGGAACATCTCAGAGCAAGGGCAATAAAGAGAGTGCACTAATGAATTTTATTTTCAAAATACAGCAATAAATTTTACTTTGAAAAAAAGCAGGAAACAAGCTGTACAAATTCGGCAGAACATCTATTTTGGTATCACTCTATTAAGTGTGCTGCCTTCCAGACAAAGCACTCAGGATCACAGGATCTTGTTCTTTCCACGGGGATAACACCTTTCACACTGACATGGATTAAGATGTCTGTATTTGACTTTTCATTCTCTTCAGTTAACCCCTTAGTACCTCACTAGTCCAGTTGGCTTGTACAAAATTCAGATACATTGCTTGTCTTATATTTGGCTACTCAGATTTTCTTCTAGTCCTGATAATGATCTGCCCTTAAAAGGAGTTTTGTGTGAGTGAAAGCACAATTGGGCATCTGTGTTTTCCATGTCATACTTGCTAACAGTTACTATGATGCTAACTTCTCTTGGGCTTAGGTGCATTGCCATTTTAAAAGACCTTTTTGGTCTGAATAAACTCTAGTACTTTACCAGTTAGCTACTCATACTGTTTTCTTTCCTCCCTACCTTTGGTTCCAGTTTCCTGACCCTAATGAGGTATTCATTAAGAAGCCTCCATGCTGATCCTTTGCTTTTAATCTTTTAACTTTTCCCTCCAGGCTGTTCCTAACATTCTCATTTAAGGAAGAAAAGTCTTTGCTCAGGCACATTGCCATTGAGCGATGTTTTACCACTGTAAGGATATCTAAATTAATTCTATAAAAGAAAAATAATCAAGTGTCTCAGTCAGACACAGTGGACCAAATCTGAATTATGACACATGGAAACAAAGCTTCCTCTGAACAAAGGAAGGTGTTAAAATCTAACATCCTCACACAGAGATTTACAATACATTTGCTTTTGCATCTTCTTTAAAGACAAATACTAATTTTTCAGCATGAAGTCAAAAGAATAGAACAAAATGTTCAATGTGAGGTTTGTTTTCCCCCAAGCTGTAACATTTTGACTATCAGGAAGTTCTGTGGAAATCACTAGCCCTGGTGCTGGAAATGTAGGGATAAAGCCTCCACGTTTGGTTTAGTTAACATGACAGATACTTTAGTGGTGCACCACTATGAACTAGGGGTGGACCTGCTGGAAAGCAGCTCTGCAGAGAAAGACCTGGTGGTCATTGTGGGCAACAAGTGAACCATGAGCCAGCAATGTGCTCTTGTGGCCAAGAAGGCCAGTGGTGGCCTGGAGTTCATTAAGAAGGGTGTGACCAGCATGTTGAGGGAGGTTCCTTCCCCTCTACTCTGCCCTAGCAAGGCCACATCTGGACTACTGTGTCCAGTTTTGGTTTGGTTTTTAGTCTGCCTCCCTATTATTGTGCTTATTTTCTATCCTTTTACGCCACCTGTAATTTTGTTATTTTAACACTCTTAACAGAATTAGAAAGATTGTTTTGTCCTTTACCTTTTTTCTTTCTCTGAGGATCAAAAAGCAGAAGAGGCCCAGGTTTCCCAGCACAACATGCTTCATTTCACACACGTGGCAGGACAGCTACCTGTAATAAACTAAAACATAGACACAGTTAACCTTTGTCATTGCCTCAGCTCAGTTAATAATAGCTGAGGGTGTGGGGAGTCTTCATCGTGGGAGGCAGAGGAGTCTAGAGAAGGGAGCTGTGTAGCTGTTGCTTCTCACAGCTGCCTGTGGGAGCAGCACCACAGCCCTGTAGAAGAAGAATCTGGTGCAGAAATTGCTCTGGACAGCAGCCATGTGAAGTGATGCACATTTCTGACATTTTAGGCTTCCAATTACGATACCATAACATGTTAAGAGTTTCATGTGCTGCAAAACCTGTGAGGAAGAGCCAGTACATACATGTGCCCTCTCATGTCTTGGGGTCAGTAACAAAACAACAGTTTGTGAGCAAAGAATCCCCCAGGAGACACTGATATTTTGGGGTTCAGTTCACATGGCCATAGCTACTCTCAAGGTTCCAAAACATTGTCTACACCATAACAGTTACCATCAAATGATAAATCCCAGAATGCAAATAATAACCTCTGAAGAGGCAAAGATTTCATTCAATTTCCAAAACAAAGATTTTATGTAGCATAAAGGAGGCTAACTCCTCCTTTCCTACCAGCACTGGTGCATCTGTTTCATTAAAAGCTTTGTGTTTGGGCTCCTGAGCAAAGCCCAGCCTTCTTTCCTTTACCCATCCAAAATTTTTCTGTCTGCATCTTCCTTCCATATTGCCCATGCCCTTAATATGCTTCTTTGAGAAGTCACTAAAAGAGAACAATCTATATGAGAGATTTCCAGCATTTGCCTGACCTTGTTTGGGGTGACCTCAGCAGGAGCTGCATCATCCTCTCCAGTGGGGGTGGGTTTCCCAAAGTTTGGCTGAATTTTGGGAGCTTTGTAAAATATACTTGGTAAAAGCACGTTTTATCTCTGTGCTTTTCTAAGTTAGCAAAAGCAGCTTCCTTCTTACAGCACTCTGTCCCCTTTGCAGCTTTCTAAAGCATCATCCTTTTGGGTATTTTAGATAGCAGAAATACATCATTTCTGCTACAGGATCTTTGATATTTGTAGACTCTACACTTTCCTGCTTTCAAGAAGTTGAAAAGATAAACAGCTCAAAACGGGGACAAAAGACTAGCTTCAACATTTGTTACAGGGCAAGTTTCTTGATGCCTCAGTGAAACTAGGGAGAGGCAAGTCAGCTGGTTTAATCTCAGAATGAGAGCATGCCAGTAAGAAATCCAGAGCACCTACCTTTCCTTGAGCACTGAGATATCTCAGCCTGATAATCATCTTGACACCTTTTAAACAGTTCTGAATTTCAAAATTGCATTAAAAATCTAAAGATCCTCAGTTCTATAAAAGATCTTGAATTGCAAGTGTTGTTTCTTCCTCTCAGATCCAGTTCTGGCCTCAGCAATTCTTGGCACAATTGAGACCTCCGAGTTGCACCTAGAGATGAAACTGTTGAATTTATAAATTCAGATATTGCTGAAAACCAGCAAAGCAACAAGCCAATTGTCTAAATGTATCTGTGCTGCTCAGAAAATTGTTTCTTCCTTGAACAGCAGTAGCAGAGTATTCATTCTTGTGTTCATAGCAGTTTATGGAAGTAGCCTTTATTTCCCCAGAAGGCCACTCTCCAGGTGGTACCTACCTTCTACTGGACCAGTGAAACCACTGACTAATACTGAGAAGAATTAACGTAAATTCCCTTCTGAGGTTGGAGGAGTTTTCAATAGAAGCTTATGGTTCATTCCAAATGGAGATAATAGTGCCAACATAAATTTTGGGTGTGTGGTTAAATATGCAGAAGCTAGTTTGTGTAGGATGTTCACTCCTGTGTAATTAAAAACATACTTTAAAACATCTTATTCCATGGAACTGAGCTATCAGAATAGAAACTTAAAATTCATCAAAATTATTTCACTCGCCCTTAACAAACCTGAATTTGATTTCTGTCTTTTATTAAAAATAATCACATGGGGCACACTATACTTTATATAGGCAATTCCAGCTGCAATAAAGGAAATGTTTTAATCCATTTGTTTACTATCACTCAGAGAAAGTAACCATGCAGCACGTAACCTTTCACAGCTCAAACTAATCTCACTTTTATTCGTTCTGGGACTTGATGGCTTAGTTCTTGTTAGCTATGGACTCTTTGGGGTACTTCCAAATGCCCTAAAGATACTACATAATCAGGCATCAACTCTGAAGTTATGAATATGCAGTAAACTATATTCATAATAAATTAGTACCTTAGAGTCTGTTACCCTTCAAAAAATTTTGCATCATTGCTGAAAACCCAAGAAATTCTAGTCCTACCTTGATCTGAAATAGATTTTTTTTTTCTTTTCATGGTGTCTAATGTGCAGTAAGTGGCATCTTTAACAATATGAGGAGTTGACATGTCCCTCATAAGCAGAATTTTTATTTTGCCTGCTGATTGTTGGTCATTTCTATCTCCTAGGAGGGCACCAACCTTCCTTTTTGGTAAAGCTAAATGCCTAGAAGAGAAGTGCAAGAGTCTTCAGCCTCTTTTAGAAAAAGAGGCAATTCTTTACCTTGTGGTACAAACAAGAAGAGCAACTGCCTCCTGCTATAACAGTTATTTTTTCATATTTAAAAACTAATTCAGCTGTAGGTTTAATAACCTAGATAAAGAAAAGATATATTCAATCTTGTCAAGACAGAACAACTGAGGTGACTGGATAACACATGGAGATTAACCTTTCAGACATCATCTTTTCTGAAGCTCAGTGTTTTGATGTTTAGTTTCAGAAGTCCTAGAGGTATTAAGCTAGAAATATATTTTAATTTATTATCTTTTCAGTTTATGTTACTGCTATGCCGATAATTTTATATTCGCATCTCTAAAGGATATATAATGCCTAAGACGTATTAAACACTAGAGAGTTTGCAACACATTTGTGCAGCCTTGGTCAAAGAGNAGTCCTGAGGTATTAAGCTAGAAATATATTTTAATTTATTATCTTTTCAGTTTTATGTTACTGCTATGCCGATAATTTTATATTCGCATCTCTAAAGGATATATAATGCCTAAGACATATTAAACACTAGAGAGTTTGCAACACATTTGTGCAGCCTTGGTCAAAGAGAGAAAACAGAGATTGCTTTGATGGGTAAACATGAAAGAAAGAGGCCAGAAAATTATGTGAAAAAAATCTAAGATATTTGGAGTATCGAGTATGCTGTCAAGCCAGAACCAGTGATCTCCAAAACTACCACCCCACTGATCTGCCCCAAGAGATTAGATACATTGAGAATGGTTATTCCTCCAGTTCTACATTTATTGAACTCAGGAATGTTTTTCCTTCCTTTGAGAACAGAGTAAACAAAATTATGTGTGTATAGAGGAAAAGCTCCCAGAAAACATTTACTTTTAAATGTAAACCTAGAGGATCCAAAAAATGAAATCTATAAACTAAAATCCTGAAACTTACTCTCAGCTGAAGGACTTTTTGCTAACTAGAAGTGCACCGTGGATCAGTCAGTCAACAAACTTCTGTACAAAAAACCCCTTAATCATTGCTATGTTAGCATTCACTAAGTTCCATTGAGGTTGAGAAACTCCAGTGAAGTTGAGCAATCTTTCCCTGGCACTAACATCTGCAAATAAGACTTTATAGAAAGTGTACATCAGGATTTCCCAACTTCTGGGAAAAAAAACATACACAAAGAGGGAGTTGGTAGAGTTAACTTTGGCCAAAGAGCTGAATATCAGGAAGAAATATTTCCAATGTTTCTGGACTCTGTAAATACCATAAGAGTATATGCAAAAAAGTCCAAACTTTCGCTGCTGGAATTATAACTGTGACATTATTACACTGTAGGCTGTTAAAAAGGCACAAGGAAAATTTGTCACATTACATTTAGTATTATTAACTTCTTCCATTGTAGTACTATTAAGCATTTAATGTCCCCAAAAAGTACTTGAAAGATTTGTTCATCACTCCTCAGCCCCATAAATTAATGGTTTAAAGGTGACCTGGGGGGAGCTAAAAAGTGGCAAAGAAGCTTACATTTTCAAATTGTGAAATTGTTCCCAATTCATAAAGCCTATGCAGCACTTGAGGTCTAAAAATCACCATTTGGATAACAGAAAATTTGTAGGCTTATGTTGCCTTTCGATTTCCAGAAATCCCTTAAATTACTTCAAAATACATAAAGGATTAAAAGTAGCTCTGAAGTGGCATTTTCAACAATAAAAATATCTTGCTCCAAAAAGGAAAATACATGTTTGGGTCTTGTTAACCTAGAATTATCTTCAAGAACACTCCCTGGCCAGTACTTGGAAAAAGAGTTATATGCTTAACAACATGCCTAGTTAGTGTTAAAATAATCTTTTAGTCTAATAATTAGGTGTCAGTATTTTCCCATCTCCATTTTTAAAGTAAACTATACTTTAGTCTCCATTTAAAAATATTCTTCTTAATTTGGCTCATAAACTTTAGAAATTTTAAGGTGCATGTATCTTTGAAAAAATAAAATATCAGGATTTTGTTCCATGACTGACAAGTGCAAGAACTGGACTGAAGGTTAACAAAATCAGGAATGTGCTAGAAAAAGGAAATTAGATACAAGGTAGTAGATACTAAAATAAACTAACTAAAATAGTTCTCTCTGGTACATTGTGCTTTACATAAATGCAGAAGTTTAATGATAGGTATTTTGCCTTGTGTTTGTATCTGAAATAAACTTGAAGGAAAGGGATATCTTGAAAAGTGATGGCATTTGAATATAAAATAAAGCAATTCTCTTATTTTAAAATAGGAAATACAGACCTCTAGTGGTCAAAATATATATTATATTAGACTTCAAAGGGATTGAAATATCTCTATGCTTAACTGTGTTGCTTTTCTTTTCCTTCACATTCCTCCCTCCCCTGGAATCGTTCAGAATCACACACCCTCCCAATTCCACTGATCATTCCACAAGCATTGATTTTTCCCAGAGGAAAAAGTATTTTCATCTGTCCTCACATAAATTTTATGTCTACCACTGAGTACAGTTGAAACATGCTCGAGAATTGAAAGGAAGATTAATGAGTAGCCTATAAACAGAGGAGAGATGTTGATTCTTTTCAGAATAAGCTCTGAAGCCATCATGCAGAAGGACAGACTCTTTTGAAGTGTGCCGGAGAAAGTAAATACAGAGAAGTTCTTGCAGAGAAGGTCAGAGCACATGAACAGTCAAGGTAGCACTGGCTGGTCCTCTGCTAGCACAAAATAAGCACTAAGTGATTTAGAGTTTTGATGTTACAGAAGCAGCAGATCCTAGAAAGATCACAGGCAGTTTGTTTTCCAGCTATGTAGAACTAGCACCAATAAAGCAGACCAGCTGCAACTCTTGCAAGGGGAAGGCACAAAGGATCCATGTGTAGGTTGGAGAATTAAAAGGATTACTTTTAATTAAAAGGATTGCTTTAAAATGAAGGAAAAAAGGCAGCCTCTACAAAATTAACAGCAATTTCAACAGACCTCATGGAAGACTGACCAGGAGGACAGCTATTAAACAGAAGTGCACAGGCCAGTCCAAGGCCCTGAAAATTCTGTTTGTTCTCATGTCCAACCACCTCCTGATCCAAAAATTGTAAGAGTAAGGACCAGTTGGACAGTTAATACAAATCTGAGGCTTGCTTTTTGTCCTTGCTGCTCATGAAGTGATGCACAGACAGTGCCCTGGTCCTGTACTGCCTAGGGCAGTTCTGCTGCAGTAATACATTCATTTATTGTCATTTACCATGAAGTCAGTCTGTGTAAAATAGTGTCAGTGATGACAGGAGTTTGAACATGATACTTTGAATTATGTGCTTTCATTTGTTCAAGTGTTTGTATTTCACCCTCCACGATTCACCCATTAACTCTGGACTAAAAGTATGTAGGAAAGCCTTGAATGGGGAATACAGACTGTTAGATGAAGCAGCAGAAATAAGAGCTAGGAAAAAGGTAAATTTATGGCTTCACAGAGGTATTGCTCAGGAACTCCAGGAGAGCAGACAAGATGCTGAAGTAGGCATATGAAGTAGAAGAAATTATATTCATTAAGGCAACGAGAATAAAGGGGGTTGTTCTGCTAGATAGAAAAAAAAAGGCTGTGAAATAAAGCATGCAGAAAGCGTCATTAGTTTCTCAGCAATTAGAAAAAGAAGATAGAAGAAATTAGGAAAGGGAGGGGCTTAAAATCTCAAGATAAAGGGAAAAAAAAAGCTTATGCCACTAGAAAAAAATAAACATAGCTAATATATTGAATATAGTGTTTCAAACATTTTTCAACCTCTCTTCTCCTCCTGCAATAATTTTATGTATAAAAAAAAAGCATCATCCTCTTAAACATGGGACTATCTTCTCATTTGTAAGGAGAAAAATAATCCACCTACCATCAGAAGAACAAAAGCCCTCACATTACCTATGGTGAGGTGGCTAAACCATGGCAGGGTTGGTCAGCCTGTGTTTGCTTTGACAAAGACTAAATAAATACCAAACCCACATTTTTGTTTAAAATTACTCGTGGCACCTGGTTATCTATTTATAGCTGGTGAGGCTCTCACAGAAAGCCCCAGTCTTATCTTACAGTAGGCAAAGTGCTGTTTGCCTTGCGTGGGCTCAGCATTCCTTGTTTCCACAGGCAGTTCAATTAGGATGCATCTTCACCCAGCAGAAGCAATGACTGGAGTGGTAAATAATAGCTGGTAGAGCAGTCTGCAGCATTTCATTATCAGTGGCTTATTATAATCATTGTAATTAAAAAAGATAAAAGGTCAAACAGGACAGTAACATACAACAGGGCTTTGCTGCTCACCAGGTAATTTGCTTTGAGATTGATGCTGCCACACCATTCACATTTCATCAGTTCAATCCCCTTAGAAAAAGCTCCTTGTGTATCAGCCTTGAAATGATCCGATTATCGTTATGTTAACTCAGGTCATTTGAGATGCTTCAAGTGGAATTATCAATGTGCACAATTTCAGTGCTTGCATTTACCTGGTCAGTGGTTTAACCTGCTGGTGAATTCTGGCAGTGTGAAGCTGTACCAGCCCAGCTATTGCTGTAATGTTTTTTAAACAATCCCCAGCACTTCCCATCTAGAAGTATCTGCTGTGCATGAAATCTATATAATCATGATCCTGGAACTTGCCTGTGAGAATAACAGCAAAAATGAGAGTGGTACAGGGAAGAAATCATTGCCTGTAAGGAGCTGACACCACCAGGCTGCCCCGTCTCCCACTCAGCACTTCTATGGGCCCTTGCCTTCCACAACACTTTACTCTCTTCTGTATGGAAGCTTTTCCTACTGCTCTAAAGTTACAGATGTCAAGGCAGCAGATCTACCTGAGGCTACCTCTGAAACTGTAAAATTTCCAGTTCACAAATTCAGCTTGGGATTAGCAGTGCCTTTCTCACTGTGCTTCACATGTAAGGCTCTTATGAAGTTCACTCTTCCAGCAACACGCAGACTGTTTTCAGACATGCAGATGGCAACCCACACCTACCCAGAAGCAACCACATGATGCATTTCTGCTTCCTTTTCATTTACTGAAATAGTGATTGATTTCTTTACTCATTAATTCCTTAGTATGATTTAAAACTCATAACATACCAAACACATCCTTTGCATGATTCTACTGACTTCAGTGTTACACCAAAACCTTTAATTCCAGACAGGTTACAGTCTTACACAGAGATATAAATTGAAGTATCATACTATTTCTTGACCAAATTCCTGATTCTTCATGGGAATTGTTCTGCTTTTTCTAATTCACAAGCACTCCAAAACAAGCTCAGGGAATTCAGTGCCTTGGAGTGCCAGACACAAGTTTTCAACCCAATTACTTTTTTTTGTTTCTTTTAACACATTTCTGAAAATGTAATATAATCGTTTCTTGAAAGTACATATGGTATTAATTACATCAACTAAAGCTACTACTGGCATGAAAAAGTACAGACCATCATGTGGGTTGAAAAGGAAGACTGGAAATTAAAACACACTACACTGGAGGGGTGGATGAAGGAACTGTGAGAAAGGTGCCTTGGCATCTACCTCTGCACAGAAACAATCCCATCAAAGGGGGAATGTTCACCACCGGCCATATTTGTCTTAGTCACCGAGCCTGCCAGTTAGTACCCAGAGCAGGAGACACTATTGCCAAATAGTACCACCCATTGGTTAAGCTTGTCCTGGAGGAAGGTCTTGCTAAGCCTTAACTGGGCCCTGATCTACTTTACTGCAAGTCTAACTTGCAGTGGTATTTTCTTAATAGAGACTTCACTACAGTTTCTTACTGCTAAGGTCTGGGCTGTACTCTCAGTGGGTATAGGATTGAGCAAAGGCTGTGATAATGAACAGACCATGCAGCACCAGCATGCAGCTGGGACGGGCAGATCCTACCAGACTTTGATGTTACAGAACCTCTCAGTTATTGTCAAATCTCCTTGGGCACTTTCACAACCAAGAGATGAGAGAAGAGGATTTATCTTGAAATCTCTTTATTGTGGTTCTCCCTGCCCTGTGGATAGTATGACCTTCCACAGAGCCAAACACTGTGTGTTCTAGATTTGGCACGGTTTCAAAGCTAGGAAGTTGTGCTCAGGGTGTAACAGTGCCACACGTGACCAGAACAACGTACATTTCTGTGTGGCACCTGCATTTGCTTGACTTTTTAACTTCTCAAACGTGGCAAAAATAGCTGATGTAATTTTGAGGCATCTGTCCCAACTGAGGCAACAAGGCTAATTCACAGAATGAATTGGAGAGACTGGAAGACGTCACATTGCACATCTTGACAAAGAGCTTATTAGTTGCATTTAACTTGATAGAATTACCAAGATCCTAGATCTTGAAATTACCCTGCTCTCTTTATGGAAATGAATTGGCATATTAATGCAAACACATAATAGAACATGAGCTAAGACAGAGAAATATCAAGTCTTATAAAAGCTAATGAACAGAGACCTTGCTTACTTTGGGTTCAGTTCTTGGCTCCCAATTCAGACTTCCTGCATGGGTTTTGCTGAGACATATCTGTGCCTCACTTCCCTGTTAAAAAACCTATCCATTTGGGCTAAGGTTTATGTCCCAACAAGAGCATGTCCAACACTTAGCAGAGCAGCTAACAGGAACTGTGCTTTGCTGAACAAGACAAATAATGATCAGCTGCCTCTGTAACAACATTGCCTCTATTGCTGTAATGACAAGTAACTTTTCTTTCTGGATGCACCTGTACTGCCCAGGGCCTTAGGGTGTTGTGCTGCTAATTCTCTTCTTCCTCCAGCCCACCCTAAACTCAACAACATTTCCTCAACATACCTTCATCTTTCAGTCTTTGTTTCCACACTCAGGACAAGCATCCATGTTTCTCCTCATCTTTTAGTCTTCATTTGTTCATCTTCTATTCATCTGTTACAGGCACTCTCTTCAAACTGACCAGCTTCTTGTTTCTTCTGTTGCTGCTCCTTCTTGCTTCTCTTGAACTGGTTGGTTCCTGGTTAATATAACTCTAACCTCACCCACCCCCCCAATGACAACCACCTGGGGGAAGGTGGGGCTCACACAGGTGGGCCAGGTTCTGTCTCTGGGGCCTTGGGGAACAAAATACATTGCTGACTTATCCATAGGTCAATTCCAACTCAGGGCCCACACTTCACGTGTGAATATTTATCTATATAAAAGTGACTTACATTTATAAGAGTTTGGATTTCGGGGGGATTTGTTTTTGCAGTTTTTTTCTTTCTTTCTTTTTTGTACAAGCACATGTATTTAACTTAATCTGTGTTTGAGGCATCACGAGCTGGTTTGTCTGACAGCTGTCAGAATCCTACAAAAGCAATAACTTTTCCTTTTTGTTTTTTTTTTTTCTGGTCAGTATTATATTTTTTTTTGTCAGTAACTGAAAAGGTAATATGAACTGTCATTCTTTCTATGGTTATTAATGTGCAACAAATCAGCAAGTCTGGATTTTCACAGATTTTTTTTCCTCATTAGTAGTTACATACCATAGTTCCAAGAAGGGAACTTCTCAGTATCTAAGGTACAACAGAACACTAGATTGTGTGAGTGTCTACATCTTTCTCTGCCATGTAAAAATTGTCTAAAAGGATTAATGTATAGAAAAAAACTTCTAGTGATTCACATCACATTTCAAAATGAGTACCTAATCTGAATTCACTTATTTTCTTAATGCATTCGTTACACTTTGTATTTACAGAATGAACTAGTATTCAGCGTGCTTAAGTATAGTTTCTGAGATACTTGAATAACTTTGCTAATTAGTTATCACCTATTTATGAAAATAAAATAACCTGAAGACTCCTGAATTTATACTTATCTTCTATTTTGAGTCTCTATTACTATTTTTGTGGCATATGTTCACTAACCAGTCTTACGTTAAATTGAAACCTTGTTAACTGAAAGAAGCTTGTTAGATTTCAGTTATGTTAAAAAGAATCTAACTCTGTTCAGCCAACCCTAAACATTCTTACCTCTGTTTTATTCTGCAACCAGAGTCTATATTAAAATACAAATTGGTTGAGAAAACACTTGAAGATGGATGAGTTTTAAATTCAAAGACGTTGACACATTGTGTTAGGTGCTGGACATTTAATTAAAACTGTAAAAAAACTAATTCCTGTCATGAATAATATTTTCTTCCTCTTTCCCTCTCTTAGGCGTGAACTTTGATGTTCTCCCTGAAACCAGGTTACAGCTGAAGAGATCAAGATGATTCCAAATTACTCTACAGAAGAAACTGTTAAAAGAATCCACGTTGACTGCCCCGTTTCGGGGAGGCACAGTTACATCTACATCATGGTTCCAACTGTTTACAGCATCATCTTCATCATAGGCATATTTGGGAACAGCCTGGTCGTTATTGTCATTTACTGCTACATGAAGCTAAAAACAGTAGCCAGCATCTTTCTTCTCAACCTGGCCCTGGCCGACTTGTGTTTTTTGATAACTCTGCCACTCTGGGCAGCCTACACGGCCATGGAGTACCAGTGGCCTTTCGGCAACTGTTTATGTAAGTTGGCATCAGCAGGGATCAGTTTCAACCTGTACGCCAGCGTGTTCCTCCTGACGTGCCTCAGCATCGACCGCTACCTGGCCATAGTGCACCCCGTGAAGTCCCGCATTCGACGCACCATCTTTGTTGCCCGAGTGACCTGCGTCGCCATCTGGCTTCTGGCCGGCGTGGCCAGTCTGCCCGTCATCATCCACCGTAATATCTTCTTTGCTGAGAACTTGAACATGACAGTCTGTGGGTTTCGCTATGACAACAACAACACCACGCTCCGGGTCGGGTTGGGTCTGTCCAAAAATTTGCTGGGCTTCTTGATTCCTTTTCTGATCATATTAACGAGCTACACCTTGATTTGGAAGACCCTGAAGAAGGCGTATCAAATTCAAAAAAACAAGACTAGAAATGATGATATTTTTAAGATGATTGTGGCAATAGTGTTCTTCTTCTTCTTTTCCTGGATTCCTCATCAAGTGTTCACTTTTCTGGATGTGTTAATTCAATTACACGTAATAACAGACTGCAAAATCACAGATATAGTGGACACGGCCATGCCCTTCACCATTTGCATCGCTTACTTTAACAACTGCTTGAATCCTTTCTTTTATGTCTTTTTTGGAAAAAACTTTAAGAAATACTTCCTTCAGCTACTAAAATACATCCCTCCAAACGTCAGTGCCCATCCAAGCCTCACAACAAAAATGAGCTCCCTCTCCTATCGGCCACCAGAAAACATATGCTTGCACACTAAAAAGCCCGCGAGGCCTTTCGACACTGAGTGATGTGGTTTGCAAGATACTTTCTTTTAATAACCTTGTGAACGAAGCAGCAAGAATGACAAAATTCATCTGCAGTCCTGCACATCACAGCTTACTGCTCATTACAGGAACGTTAGATCACCTCAGAGAAATCATTCTGCACAGATTCAGCAGTGGCCTTTCACTTTACGTTGTGAAGGGGATGCTTGGGTTTCATTTTGGTTTTCTGTACTGAAAGCAACATCAGTGGTGGACGGGCATGTCAGGTTCTGTCAGCAGCCTGCCATCTACTCAGAACTACAAAAGAAGGGTAGAGAAAACTCCCAACTTCAGTTCAGAGGTCTTTTTAAAGGAAAAGTTTGTATGAATGACACAAATTATGAAGGACCTGTTTTGCACATACATGAGCTATTCCAAATTTTGTTTGATGGAGGTACAACTGCTTGTTTAGTTGGGTTTTTTTAATGACATAAATGTCATCATATTTATAATATATTTTCAAATATACGCTCTATATAGAGGCCCAATTTTAAACTCCAATGGAAATTTAAGATCCTTGTAATTGGTCTCATTCTGATTTATGCTACTCTCTTTCATTTTTTAAAGGCAGTTTTTCCATAATAATATATGCAATAAAATGCAGATTTATTTATTAAATATAGAATAAATATATTTTTTAGATTTATATTCCTACTTACAGATTTCAAACATTATTTCATAAATGTACACTTATATCCCAGTGGGTATTTTTATAGTAGTTAAAAGAAAATAGTATATATACATACACAGATAAATGACTCTGACATTCCTCATGTGTCACACTGACTTTGGAGAGCATTACTTAGGGAAAGGGTTGACTCCATACTCCGTGTGACTAAAATAAAATTCTGTATTTGAGGTTTTTGGACAGAGGTGATCAGAGAACTTCAAACTAGTTTTGTGTAATAACCAGTGCACTCAATGAGATAAATTATCAACTAATCAAATCTAATCAATTTTTCAAATTCCTGGACATTTAAGAAACGTTCTGATAAGGAAAAAAGTGACAATATTGGAGTTTAACTAATAAAGCTTTTAATCACATCACAAAAAAGCTGAGGCTAAATTTTATCCTTGGCTTTTACAGAATTTCACTTCACATGCAAAACTAAGTCTAGGGTATTTGCTCCCTGTAGAACCTTTTTTTACGTGTATGTAATGAATTCATATTTATACTAGCATAAATCAGAACAAAAATCTGGCTAAAACTTCATGCAATTGAGGGGGGAAAGCTGATAAGCACTGTAGGAAGTTTCAACTAATGCTATGCTCATATGTCCTTTTTTACCTCAGATAATGAACCCCAGAAAATATTTATTCTTGATTCACACTCATTTATTTTCTTCAAAGAAAAAGAAGCTTGTAAATACTTTTTGACATAGCAGAACTTAAGAAAAATTCCAAAACTACCTATCTCATGTAGACAACTATATGAGCCTTGAAAATTTGCAATATTTATAATCTTCAAAATCCTACATCTAATGTGGCTTTGTCTCAGGTAGCAAGTGGTTGGATTATTCATATTTTCTGATTATCAGTTTCTTGTGTATACACAAATATTTTAAATTATTTTTTACTTCAGGAAATTATTTAAAATCAAGACCACCACCAAAAAGTTATTTCTGTACTTAAATTCTTTTTAAGAAAAAAGGGACTACAACCAGGTCTGGGAATCTTGTGCCTCTTTCTGCTCTTTCATCCATTTATTTTAAGGCAAGTTTCCTCAGTTTTGCCTTTGTTTGTCCAGCTGTAAAATGGAAACAATCTCTACTTGCATGTCACAAGGCACTGTGAGGATTGTAAAGCTTCTAAAGACGTGTGTTAAAAAGAAATGCTCTTTCATTAAAGGTTTAGGTTAATTTAATTGCAAGCTAGTAACTCAAAATTTGAAACCTGAATGTGTCAAAGACCCAGTCAAATGACTATATAGGGTGCTGTATATTAGCTTGTATCTATCCTTAGACATGAGAGAAAATGAAATATGTTAAAAATGAATATGGCAATGGTCTCATGCATTATAAAGAGCATCCAGAGCAGCTCCTGCCCTTTATCTGTACAGCATCTTGTTCATGTCCAGTGTCTGGAGCTTCTCCTGGCAGCAGCAGCTCTGGCCCAGCCATCCCTCCATGCATGGTGCTTGCCACCTGCTGGAGGCAGCCACAAATTTGCTTTTCATTTCCAACTTAGAGGAAGAGGCAGCAGGATTTCCCTGCCTCACAATGGATCTGGAGATCCTTACCTGTGGCAAAACTCCTGTAGAAATGAAGTAGGATCTTGTCCATGTGGGAGGCAGTTGGCTTCCTTGGCAGGGGCTAAGCAAGCATTGCCTCATCTCTGCTGATCCCTTCGGTCACTGAAATCCACCATCCCCAACGACTACAACGGGTAGCTCGGTTGCAAAATGTTGCTTGCATTACCACGAGACCCATCACATCCCAAAGAGAAGAAGTATGTATACGTATAAAAATAAAAATCAAGGCATATTTGTGCAAGAGGTAACTCAGTATTTAGCTGAAAGGACTCTTGCCACCAAGAAGAAAAATCAGCAGAATCATAGTGACCATGAACAGTAGAAGTGACTGTATTACAGCAGAAAACAGAAGAGAAGCTATTGTTCAGTGATTTTGCTCATTTCATGCCAGATCCTGTGTTTTGAAGAGACTGTATCTAGGCTGCTGATGTGACCTGTGCCTTCCTGCATCATGGGGAAAAGCATGAGCATCTTCGGCTGGGTTGCTGCAGGAGAGGTAGGAAGGGGTTGCCACTGGTGTGGTTTGAAGGCCACACTGACCTTGAACAAAACTGGAGGGCAAAGCTGCTGTTAAATAATGCTGGGAAATTTTTGTTCTCCTACGGAGTAGGAAGATAATCATCAGCTGCCAAATCTAGCAGATCCTAGTTTAGTGTTTCCTTTAAGAATAAATTAATAAAAAGAGGTAAATCAATAGATACCAAAAAAAGTCTCCAAAGAGAAAACTCTTCAGCAGCTCTGACTGGGCAGCTGCAGAGAGTAAACTCTTTTGGAGCACAGAGGGAGGAAGATTTGGCTCTGTATTACTTTGCCATCTTCAGGGTGCTTTGGGTTGAGCCTTCTTAATTTAGTATCAAGTGAGAAGTAGCTATAGATGTTTAAGAACAAACTCCCACTGTCTTCAAGAACACGAAGTTACTTAAGATGCCAGAGTAGGCTGTTATTTTTCAAAGGAGTATCCAAAGTGCTTTTCATTCTCAGGATGACCAAAGTAAAATACTTGACTGTCTGTCCCCATGCTCTCCTGTTGTGAGGAACTCAAGCCAGTGTTAATGGGGACATCACATAGCCCTAAATACAAGCATCTATCACAATTATATTATGTCGACTTGTTTGAATGAACACTTTCTTTTTTGCTAGCAGATTAATTACTAAATCACAGTATGTGTGACATGTACATACATAATATTTATTTCTATTTATTGTGTGATATTACTTTGTATAACTCATGCTTCATGCTCTGCTCTCTACTTGCTTGCCCATTATATGCCTATCCTAAATCATACTATATAATCTGTACTGATTAACCCAAATTCCAGCAAAACCATTACAGATACAGTGGGGTTTAATTTCAGCTTAATTTCCTCATGTATATATTGTTATTCAAGAGGTTACAGAATAGGTATGAGTCCAAAAGTCCTTTACCAGAATTACAATTTAGATGGTGGCTTTCATCATCTACTTGAAACTGTGAGAGCAGCAGAGTATAGAGTAGGATTCCCAGGTTTGCTTTAGTTTTGCTTGCACAGCTTCAGCAATGATTTCTCTTATTGACCTCCTTTTTAAGTATATTGAAGTGCAAGGATTCCCACGGAAAGGAGAAACAAATTCTTGGGAAGGGGGAGAAGGAAGACCTAAAGCTGATTTTGAAAATATTTAGTGTTAAATATAAGTATTTTATTTTTGCAACAGATTTGAAACAAACCAAACCAGCACCAAAAAACACCAACACAGCAAAACCTAGAAATCTTCCAGAAAGTTTTGAGAGCCTCTTTTAAGTTCCTTAATAACCTCCTGCTCAGCTTGGAGCATATCAGACCATTGTTACCCCCCTCACAAGGTCAGGATCTCCAGCTCTGCTCTTCTACATCACATTAGAGGCTTGGCCACACCATCATCCCAGCAGCTTGTGCAAAGTGATGAGGCTGTTCTATCAATCACAGTCCGTTTCAACAGCGACCTCACTGCCAAGGCTGAACTAACAAATCCTCAATGTTAATGGCAGAGCTGTCAAGTTCATTGTCACTGCTGAGCTCTGCAGATGTGGCTGCACACGCAGGAACCAGGGACAGACCCCGTTTGAGAGCAGCATTCTGCAATCTTTAGTGTGTACTAGTGCTGTGGCCTGCAGCTTTGAAAGGACTGGTCAATTAAGTCACGAGAACTAAGATATGATTTTCTTTTAAATATTTCTGTGCAGGCGTAATTTGTGAAGTGATGGGTGTTAATATTTATTTCAGTCTAGTTTTATATTGTAGAAGTTTACTACTACTGTGTCAGAACTTCTGTTGTCTGAAGTATTGCTAAGAACATGCGTGTCCTCAGTAGATGTCTTTGTGAAAGCCATCCCCACTGCTGTATTAACCCACCCAAAGAGGTGTTTCTGTGTTATTCTAAGTACTGCACTGTTATCAGTACACCTATAGCTGTAGATTTTGGACAATATCATTCTTACCAAAGCATTTCTATTTAATGCTGTAATATTTTGTATCACCATTCCTCATTCTTTTCAACCCAAAGTCTAACCCAGCTCCCCCTAAACTCTTGAGATGAACAGGCTGTGTCTGCAGTTCATAGTGGAAAGACACCCAGCTAGCTCCAAAAATCACAGCAGCTCAGTAATTCACCAGAACTGGCTAAGTTAATAAAATTTCCTTGGAGTGGATACTTAAATTGCCAATTTTCCTATATATGGGTTAGATTTTAAAGCAGAATTTAGGCTTAACATTTTAGAAGCTATATTAAATTACAGGGGCAGATTTACCCAGAATATTGGGTCAAATATAGGATC
The DNA here is from genome assembly GCA_013401335.1 of Brachypteracias leptosomus. Classification (NCBI taxonomy): domain Eukaryota; kingdom Metazoa; phylum Chordata; class Aves; order Coraciiformes; family Brachypteraciidae; genus Brachypteracias; species Brachypteracias leptosomus. The sequence continues at coordinate 151,223 of VYZX01005076.1, forward strand.
AAATTTCATTATGAATAATGGCCCTGAAAAGCCAGACTGCCTGGAGCTGAGCATTCAATGTAAATATATCCACTTATCTAGAATAAGCTTTAATTTTCTTAAGCAGAGCCACATTGTACAGTGGCTTCAGTGGAAACAGGATCAGATTCCAGCACAATAAGAGGAGGATAGTGCTGCTTTTTTTTTTTTTTCCAAAAGAATGGTAGAATGGATAACATATTTCCATTTTGAATTTATATGAAAATAAAGCTGAATTTAATCTTGCAGATACCTAGTAAACCCCACTTCATACTCTGTTTTGTAGTGTCACACACTGGAAAAAAAGTGAAAAACAGTTAAAGGCTGGGCCTATAAAATTCTTACAAGTTATCTACTGGGTAACTTACTTATTTTATATGTTTTTTAAAATTATTCCTCAGCTTTATATATTGGCAGTGCTGTGAGTAATTGAGCACAGGCCCTGGTGCAAGAGGAGGTGCACATATACAGAGAGACATACAATCCCTTGGAGCTTCACAGCCTTATCAGAGGGTGAAAAATTGTTAGAATAGGGTGGAAAGCAAAGACTACTACTGAACAAAAACAAATCTGTGAAGATACCTTACCCTGCCATTAAATTAAAAAAATAAAATAAAATATTTTTTTTTATTTTGAACCCAAGTGAGACAAAAGAGCTTCTCTCTCATTGAGAGTAAAAAAGCAAAACCAATAGAAAATACTGAAAGGTTTTATGTTATGAGTGAGGAGCAAACCCACACATATGCACACACAGAGACTTTTAAGCATCTCCAACTAATGTTCTCAAGCAAATGTAAACTTGGCCATTTTTATGAGATTGAATTAATAAGTAGAAATGTTTTAGTCAATGGAGGTGTACAAGACAGGTGTATTAGCAGCCAATTTGCATTACTTGATTTTCTTTCAGGAAGAAAGTTAAATTATGCATTAGAAACCCCTCAGGTAATTATGTGCCCCAGAAAGGAAGGTAATGTACAGCCTACAGACTTACCTGAGCTTTGCCTACCTAGCCTGGCCCCCTCCTCATGCTTAGTTTATCACATGATACACAAATACATTAAAAAACCCACAACCCAAACCAAAAATAAAATGTCATCACAAAAATACTGCACTTATTATAGTAGTGCTATGTATATTTAATTTGGTTGAACAGCTATGAAATACTAACGGGCCTAAATTAAGTTTGTTTTCACAAGTTTTTATTATTTTAAGTAGCTTTTTAAAGTTTTTATAAGTTTTGCACTGTAAAAAACCTCCAAGCATGATAGAAATTTGCAGCCCCTCAGCCCTCTCTTTCTGTCTAAAGTCAGGGAATACATATGATTTGCAGGATACCTTTTGAAGACAGGTTATGACTAAATGTACATGAGATGTCATTTCACCTACTAGAGAATTGTTTATGCTGAACCTTGGTTTTGTGGTATGATTACTCCAGACAAATGTAGAGAAGCATAGAGAAAGGCATACTTTGCATTATATACTAGACTGTACTATAGGATGCAGCGTATACATGTTAAATCCACTAAAACTGTATTTTTGGTATTCTACAGTTTCTCTGCTCATCTACGATAGCTCTCTGTACTGTCATCTGTTAATTTTTACATGAGATTAGACAGGAGATATGCACCAGTGTTTCATAAAAATGATCACATTTTAGACAGGTTTCTGTCTAACATAACTGTTCAGAAAAATAAGATTTTTTCATGGAAACATCTCCATCAGACTGATTGTATTTTGAAATACAGAAAATATTAAACCATCCAAAATAACTTTGAATAAGTGTTGCTTTAACTTAATCTTCACTCCACATGGTTAAATTGTTTCTTCCAAGTTTTGTTTCACATCATACCTACAAGTAATTGCTTTTAGCTTTAACTCCCAACACAAGTAGCAGAACCAAGAGTCTGACAAGAATACCCTGGATTAAATGAAAAAGGACATTATCTGTACAGCTCATTCCCCAGAAATTCTGTGGCTGCACATAATTGTTTTCATCAACATGGTTTGTAACTCAACATCCTGTTAAAGAAAACAAGATGTTTATTGGAAAACTACATTGTGCCTATTACTCAAGTCCAGATAATATTCAATCAAGGGACACATCCCTACAATTCTTTTCCCTATGGTCTCTTCTAGCATCTAACTCCAGTTTTCTTGTGGGATTCACTGCTAATGTTCACATCAAATATGTTTCAAGAGCTGGTCAGATCAATGCCAAAACATCAGCGTTCATTACTGTGACCCACAAGTACACATTGGATTTAAATGTGGAATTGGAAAAGTATGCAGTACATTTCTTAAAAAAAGAGCTAAAGGCACATTCCAATTTTGACCTCTTTCTTCCAGCCCTAAATATGACTGCAAACTTTATGTGCAAGATAAAAATTTTCCTTACACTTCACTGCTTATCTTGGAGCTGTTTAAAGGCTACATTTTCTGCCAAGTTAGTTCAAATATTTTGACAAGGTTTTTCCTGTGACAGAACATGCCTTTATCTCCCCTGCAATATCGTTTGGCTGATGATCTGCCTGTGTCACAGGGGAAGCTGATTGACACTGCAAAGCTCCATAACTTCCACCTACAAGCAGATCATCCTTTGCTAATGTTCAGACTTGCACAGAATATTAGTGTGCTCAACACTCATTAATGGCATCCAGGTTTACTTACTGCAAATAAAATCTGCTCCTCTGGCCCAGCACAGCCATGGAGGCAATGACATCCTGGAAAAAAAAATACCATAGATGGGGACATCCCTAAATTCCACCTGTGATGAGGTACCTGCAGTATTGCATTTACTGATCATACTAATGCTGACTGGCACCCAGCACGTATCAGAGATGTGAAGCTGCTGCTGCCCACCAGTGTGCTGCAAATATGCACTGAAATACACTATGGCTTGTTTTTATTTGGCAAAGCCTTGTATTTAATTAACCATGTCCATATTTAACGTTTCTTTTTTTCCTGTATGTTCTTCTCCTAACCCAGAGAGAGGAGTTCATGCATAGCTGTTAAACACACTGTAACAGTGGAGAAAAACACAGGGGCAGTGCTAAGGACTGCTCCTAACTGTGGTAATCCCCCATTGTTTTTAAATGTGTGTTTTCACAGAAAACAAAGGAGTCTAAGACTTTCTCTGCATGTTTTAAATTTGGGAAATGTTTGATTCCCCAAAAGCACAGTGCAATTCTCTCAGGAGATCTCTAACAAATTTGAAAACAAACAAACATTCTTACGCACAAGTTCTGGATCACGATTTAAACATTAAGTTCAAACTAGATTTCTGGTCTACTATTCATTCTGCTGACTGGGCATTTGACAGGATTTTGCTGGCAGTCATTTCAGTATTTCTTTCTCCTTCAGAGGGCCTCTTCAAGTAACAGCAGATAAAATATTTTTTAAACAGAGAAAAGTAAAAAATACTTGGAACAAGAAACACTCGGAAACAGGTCAACACAGACGTGGTTCCTAGAGCTGCATCACATTTATTTTCTCTACACTGAAAATGGTTAGATTGCAAACTCAGAGCCTGTCTAAAAGGCAGAAGTTGTCTGAAGGCTCAATATTACCTCAGGCTGCTTGAAAGATGTAAATCTTCAGGCATTACAGGAATCAAAGTTGCAAACATGCATTTAAGTATACTCTAAACTCTTTAATATTCTACATTTAGACTTTCGAGTTCCACCTTGTAGTAGCAAGCACTGCCATTGATTTAGAGAAGTCAAGTCAAAGCAGTTCTGCAAGCACTGGCCATAAACCTGCCCCAGCAGCTCCTGGGAGCAAATCCTGCAGCCTGAGCACCGCTCCCAAGGTTTCTGTAGCACGGTGCTGAAATCTGCTTTATTTCCATCTAAAATGGAATCACTGTATGGAAAAGGTTATAACCACTAGCCTGTTAAAGGAGACTGCATTTTTAAGATCATGGAAAAAAAGAAAAATATGCAATCACCTGCAATGCACAACAGTGAAGAGCTTTAGGAATATGAGGAGTGGTACTGGGGCAAGCAAAAGAAATTTATCAAGCAAGCACAAGCACTGGTTGAATCCTCTTCACACTGACATCAGCTGGAATTTTACTATTGGCTTGAATGAAAAGACAACAGGCTTCTAAATGTCTCACGTGCTACCATTTATTTTAGAAATGGAGCAAAAATAGCATCTGAACAATCATTTTAGCTCCTCTTGTCTAGAAGTGAAAATAGAGCAAGAAACCTGCTTGCACCATCATGGCACATACACTGTGCAATCAGCTGGGCGGCTCGGCACAGAACAGAGCAAGGAAAAATGACAGAACCAAGGATTTGATCCATCTGCTTGGAAAGGCTGCTTTAAATACAGACAAGAATCTAGAAAATACAAAAAAATTAAATCCTTTATTTTCCTGTGCTCTGAGGCAGCAACGTCTTTGGTTCTGCTTTTGGTTATTTTTTTCCTTAGTGCACAGCACTTCTCTGTAGCATATATTAATCAGGAAATTAACCTGATGTTATTCTGCCTCACTATCAGAGTGCTCAAAGTCATTTGCATTAAAACCATGTACAGTGTTGCTTAGCAACAGAGACAGTGGAATAAAGCCATAAATTGGGAAGAGGAAGATGAGGTAGGAGGAAATCATAGCAGCATAAAAACTTTTATTGGCACTTAAGCGTATTTTTCCCTGATTGAAGCAGAATTCATGAAACAATTACAACCCCGTGACAAAGGCTGGTAATGATTAGGCCTTAACAACTCCTGTTATTTTCTGACAGTTCAGAAGCTGGTTTTATTTCAGGAAAAGAAACATCAGATCTTCCTTGGACTATTCAAAACTGAAGACACAGATTAACACCAGCAAATTATCCAGTGCCAGCATTTCACTGAAGCTCCCACTGTAGGAGACTTATGTAATAATTTATAACTGTAATTAATTCTGGTCACCCAATCAGAGTTTTTAAAGTAATAATATGTATATGGGCACAATACTACACAACAGTGGAAAACACACAATCCAATTATAGTGAAGGAATTATTGGAGAAAAAGTTGTGAAACAATCTTAATAAATTCAGTCAGAAATATTGACAGAAAGATAAATGTTATGAAAAGAAAAATCAGTATTGTAATAGAGTCAAGTCTACACAAAGTTTCAAGCACTTTAACAAAATTTGTACCATGATGTAAGCAAAGATGCACCTTTCTCACTAACTAAAAATTACTTTTATTCAATCATAGAATGTAAAAAGGTTTTTCATTTTAAATGTTATACGACAAGGCTTGCATAGAACAGAAAACTTCTCCCATTCTTCATAGCAGTGACCCAAACAAGGCCATCTGTCTTGGTATTCTCTAGCGTTATTAGATTCTTGAGTTGGATTTAATCACATTATTACAGTAAACTGAAAGGTTCAATCCTAACCCTACCATTTCAAAAAATTGCTCAAAAATTTAGACAAACAGCAGCTTACTCCAAACATCACTTCAGAGCCACCATCTGCTTGTAACCATAACGCAAGGTAAAAATGCAGAGTCCTCATCTGTTTTGCCAGTTGAAAGGACACAGACACCAACAAAAGAAGCAGACTTATTTTACTGTCTATCTGAAGATGATACAGAAATAAAATTATATGGTTAGCCAAAAATATAAATCTATTATACGTTAGTTTTGAGCAGCCACGGGAATAAGCACCTCATCATTACTACATAAAAGTCATTATAGTGATTAAGAGACATACATCATCAACTGCCCTATTGATACGTTACCATCATCCAGATCCAGTGTCACTGGGATGCCCCAGTTACAGCAAGGATTTGGAGAACCTTTCCCAGCAATTGGGAAGTGCATCCACTCATAGGTGAGGCTTTCAAAGTCACTGTAAGAGGGTCCAGCTTTTACACAGTTGAAAAAGTAACCTGCAAAACTGAACGTGGGAATATCTGGTCTCATCCTCCCTGGTGAATTTCGCCCCAAAGCCTGGCCAGAGCTTAAGGGGGAGTTCCCCAGGAGGATCTCCACTTATTTTGGCTTTGACCACATCTCTCTCAAAAAGGCCAAATGACTGATCCTTGCAGCATGGCTTTAGATAGAGAAAGATCCACCATATGCATTACAAAAAGGCTTTATGAGTTGGCATCTAAATATATCCCTCTACTGATTACTGCTACACAACAAGCGTTACAGCAAAGCTTTGTAGGTTGGCATCTAAATATATTAGTGATAAAATAGGAAATTATAGATGAATAATTATTGCATGTGCGATCAATACTATATATATTAGATATATTGTTTGGTTGTGAGGTTCATCTATAGGTCAACTTTGGTTCAAGGCCTAGGGTTCAATCCCTAGCACTTCACCGTCCCAAACAACTGAGCAGATACATCCAAGTATTGGAGGCCACTTTCTCCATCCAGGAGAAGAGATGACTGCCTTCCTGTGCTAATGTCACCAGCTTCCAGAAGAACCAGGGTTTTTCCTGTTCTGCTCTTCCAAGTGAGAGCATAGAGTTGTATGGAGCTGACAGGGAGAGAGTCTCATCAGAACAGAGCTCTGCAATTTCTCTGTCCTCTTCCAATTCACACATGTACTCCCTTTCCCTTGCTTTGCTGTTGACCTCCTTGTTATGACTCATCTTAAAATGAGAAGTTGTGCAGTTAAGGGAAACAAGTCCATGCATTTGCTCTGTAAATGTATTTGTGTATTTATACTGCTGGATAAACAACAATACAGTAAGCTGACATTTACTTCAGAAACAAGACAGTATGTATTTCAGCCATTAGAAAACTATATATAATTTATCATAAAAAAATATCTGAGCTTACCTCAGAATCTACCCAGTCATAACTTTGAAGTCATAATGTGAACCTTTGAAAATTTCCCTTTACAAAGACCCTCACCACAGTTTAAATATCTTTTTGATATATAATAATTTTTAAACCTTTTCTGTCGTGTCAAGAATAGGAAAGATAGAAAGGCTAAAACTACCTCTCTACAGAAATTTTCATATACCACATCAAAACATGCATTTAGAAGCAAGGACAGAGAGTACTACAGAAATGCAAAGCATTAGAGAAGTACTAAGACTAGAGGCAGGCTAACCCTGTTTCTGTTTGTACATGTAGTCTGCCATTTGCCAGAACACATTTCCTTTCAGGCAGCTGTTTTAAGGCTGAAGAAAAGTAATATAATCTTTTGACCACAGCCCTTTAAAGCAGCTACTTAGTTTACTGCATCACACCCATCAACTCAGCATCGAGTGCATCCACAAAGTCACAACAAATTTCATTTAAAGTTTCATTGACAAATTGTTACAAACTTCCCGGTTTGCTAAATTTTCCAAGAAATACAAATCTCCATTAAAAAAAATGCTGCTGTGAAAGATAATTCTGTGCAAAGTTAGATACACAAATAAAAATGAATCAAGCCAAGACATCACCCCATGTGATTTCCTGAGGGAGAATACCCCATAGGATTTCCCAAACTGGGAACAAAATAATAAGAGACAATCTGTGAATTAATGATCAGATCCAAAAGTAAGGACTTTATACACCAGAAGAATCATTTTTACCCTCCCTAGAACTTTTCTAGAAAAATGTAAGTGCTGTTATTTATCAGCTCCCTAGTGAAAAATATTTGTGGTTTTCTTTTATAAGATGATGAAGCAAAACAGATGCTGCAGTGCAGAGAGCACAGCAAAACAAGGAGCAGTTGTTTGCTTGCTCTCCAGTGTGTTATCCACATTATTTGCAATCATGCAAGACCTCATTAGGCCATGTGCTGAGCCAGGGTGCACCCCCACTGCCTGGGGAGCTGCACACGTGCAACTGAGATCAGGATTTGGCCGGGTACTTTCTTTCCCAACCCAACAAGCCCTATCTTTGAGATATAAATTATTATAGATCATAGAATCATAGAATGTTTCAGGTTGGAAGGGACCTCCAGAGGTTATCTGGTCCAACCTCCCTACACAAGCAGGGACATCTCTACCTAGGGCAGGCTGCTCAGAGCCCCGTCAAGCCTCACCTTGAATGACTCCAGGGATGGGGCCTCCACCACCTCTCTGGACAGCCCATTCCACTGATCTATCACCCTCATGGTAAAGAACTTTTTTCTAATATCCAGTCTAAATCTCTCATTTCCTAGTTTAAAACCATTACTCCTGGTCCTATCATTACAAACCCTTTTGAATAGACCTTCCCCTGCCTTTACAGATACACAGACAAACCTGGCCACAGTGTAACCTCACTGCTGGCAGAGTTCATGTTCCCTGCATGGGATACATCTCCAGATAGCACGTTCATGCGTTCATCAGGACACTGACCAATAAAACATGGAATAAGACATTCTGTTCATTTATCATCTAGCACAAAGGGGAAGGAGCTCTTTGTAGTTCTTTGATGTCAAAACCCACCAAACCATCAGCTTTCCCCAGAAAGCAGCTCTGTCCTCTCTACTGGTGTGCAACCAGCAGCCAGAAAGGCTGTGGCATTAGTCGTGAGGCTGGGCACAAGCCCCCGGTTGAAGGAGGAGGCAGCTACACCAGCATTTTGCTCCCTCCAGCAAAGAGTTTGTTTTCTGCTCTCTGCTCTCCCATAGAGCTCCTGACTGGGCTCAGCCCTAGGACAGGCTGCAGTCTGGGTCCTGAGGGAGCAACCAGAGGGCCACTAAGGGCCTTAACGACCCTGATGATCACCACCAGGGAGCTCTCTGCCCTACCCTTGGCCCAGGGCCTCATTTCAGCCCAGCCCGGGGCTATCTGTCCCAGCCCTAGTAACACTGCAGGACACTGGTCTCCAGTCCTGCCCCAGCCTGTCCCCATCTCCACAGCCCTGCCTGGCTGTCTAGGCTGTGTCTCACCCTGGTACCCCTCACCAGACCAATCCCAAAAGAAAAATGCTGAAAAGTTTGAATAAGTCTGGAGGAGGTCCCTGGGGATGAGAGCTGAGTGTTTTACACCTAAGTTTACCAAACACTAGCATTGCACCCTATGTAAATCACACTTTAGCATTCATCATGAGGGAGTCCATTGGCTGGGACTGCCAAAATTACTTCAGTCAAATTTTAGCATCTGGGTGCTTTTTAAGGCTCAGTCTAACCTGGGGGCAAGTCTGAGTTTAGTTGGAGATTTAAAGTGATTTAAGATAAACCAAAGGTTTCTCCCAAACCTAGACAGTCCACCTGACAAGCATTAAAAAGTCAGGCTGGGAAGAAATGTGCAGTGCAGCCTTGTTTGGGCTAGTGATAGAACTCCTTGGCAGAGAGCTCAAACAGGTTATTTACAGCTTGTAAAGGAGCTACACTCCTTTACTGTTTTCTTCTTGACTCATTAGACTAGAAACCAGACTTGGTTGCCATGTTTCAAAGTTCAACCAGTTTTATCCATTCCTAAACTGTTTTTTTTTTTTTTTTCAAAAAGGTTACCATTCTTTTTGCAACACCTAGGAGGAGAAATCTTGGCATTTGTAGCACTGGAAATTTTAAGAGAGGTAGTTTGGACAGCTGTTGGGAATGCCAGATGTTATCCAGTTTTAGGTCAAAGCAATGGGCTACCTAACGTAAGAAACTTTCTATCAGTTTAGAGGCTACTTCTGGAGGGCAAACTGATGGAATAATTTACTTATTAGACATCAGCTTCAGATTTCTCAGTTCTTGCTGCAGTTCATAACAGCAGGCAAACTCCAACTCACCTGCATTTGTTAGAAACAGTGCTGGCCTTGTACTAAGATTGCAGTTCATCATATTAGCAACATTAATTTATAGCAGACAAACAGCCTGGGATAAACTTGGGACAATTAGAAAAGGCCTTGGCAGAGCTTCAACACAATTTGAGATACGTTTTGGCTTCTTATCCATCCCTTGGCATGGAATATTCCTCTGCTAGGTGGCGTTTCACAGGAAACCATTAAGATCAATACTCTTGAACGACCTTTGACTCTTTCAGAACTTGCAGTTTCTCCCACTGAACAGCTTACAAAGTGTTTGTTACAAACCAGCAGGATATGCAGTCCAAAGTTGACAGGAGAGACTCTGCTTTCTGCTGTGATTTCTACATTCTGAAAGAGGTGTGAGTCACATCATACATTTATGATGAACCTTTTGTACTGTGAACACGTGTGCTTTACAATGTTTCATCATGTTCCCTGAAGAGCTTGTGAAAACTTGGAAACATTAATGCTAGAGACCAGCAACAAGTATAAAATTCTTCAAACATTGCATTTTTTTTTCAGTTGAACATCACGAAAGAAACATTCAGAAGAATGTTCTTAGATTACAAAAACTATGAGTTATTTGACCCTATATGTGAAATATAACTGCCTTCTCTCCTCCAGCCTTAAAAACTTGGCCTAGCTGTAAAACAAATCAGAAATTACCCCTTTCAGGATCTATACAAAAGTTAAAAACAATCTGAAAGAATTTAGTTCTGAATTATATTAAGAGGAGATAGCACAAAAAAAAGTAAATAAAAGTTTTCACTTCTGTTATTCAGAGAACTCGGATTTTTCTTTTTAAACAATCAATTTTTCCTTAGCACTGGACTGCTTCATAACAACAGAATTACATTTCCCCTAAAAGGGCATAAACCTTACACAGCTATTAATGTGCAATTTGGGACAGATAGGAAAAAAATCAAATAAGTACCTGAAATAGTATTAATGCAACTTAAAAATCAGCTTATAACACCACATAAAGAGTGGCTGAAGAGCTGCCTGGCAGAACAGGACCTGGGGGTGTGCTGCCAGCTCTCTTCTTCCTCAGGCCAACACCAAACTCAGCAACATTCCCTCAGCATACCTTCATCATGTTTGCTCTTCTCCATCTCAAATAAGAAACATACCTTCATATTTTATTCCTCATCTGTTTGCTCTTCGCAGTCTCAAATCAACCAAGGGGGAACACACCATGAGAGAGAGAGCTCAGCAAGTGCCCCCAGCAAGAAGCTCCTTCAACTGGGCCCAACAGGAACCTTCTTCCACAGGAACACTTCAGACTGGTCAGTTCCTTGTAGATATCTCTCTAGCCTCACCCACCCCCCCAACCATGGTCACCTGGGGGCAGTTGGGGCCTCACCCAGCTGGGCCAGGTTCTGTCTCTGGGGCCTGAAACCACTTGGGGAATAAAACCTGTTGCTAGGTTGTGACTCATCCATAGGCCAGCTCCAACTTGGGGCCCACAGCCCAGGCCCCAGCACTTCAGGGTGTTGGTTGACAAACAGCTGAATATGAGTCAGTAACAAATGATAGGACAAGAGGAAATGGCCTCAAGTTTTGCTGGAGAGGTTTAGATTGGACATTAGGAAAAATTTCTTCCTCAAAAGGGTTGTCAAACCCTAGAAGAGGCTGCCCAGGGAAGTGGTGGGGTTCCCATCCCTAGAGGTATTTAAATACATGTAGATGTGGCACATGGTTTAGTGGTGACCTGGCAGTGCTGGGTTAACAGATGGACTTGAAAATCTTAAAGGTTCTTCCCAACCAAACTGATTATACATTCTTGGTTCTAATGATCTGCAAAGAGCTTTGTACAGTTACACAACTCCTGATTGCAGGAGTTGTGGCCTAAGTCAGCACTTTTCAAAATGTGGTCCCTAGGAAGCAGACTCTTTCCTCCAAGTTTCCAGATGCTAAGCTGCACTAAAAGTATAACATACATTAACCCCTTTTTCCATCTAAGTAATTGCTACTGTAATGCTAGAAAATTATGAAAGGAATGGATGTCAGCACAATTTCTGAATGGGCAGGAACAGACTACACAAGGCAATCTTTCTATAACCACGTGGCTTAGCCCAGAAACAAGCTGAAGAACTCAAGATGCAAATCTATTGGATTTTTTTAAATTATTCTTTTAAATGCTTTGTGCTTGACAGGTTGCCTGTATATGCTTCCATAGCTCGTCAGCATTATTCCAGCCTCCTGGCCTTCTCCCTGACTGCAGTTCCTGAGAGCAGAGTGAATTATAGAAGAAAAATTGTATAAATCAAAAGTCCTTGTAGATTACACTGTGGGGAAAAAGAAGATACAAAGAAACATAATGCTCTTACCACCTAACTCTCAATTACAGCAAAATAACATCAGTGAGAAAATTACTACTTTCATAATTACTCCTCTCAATAACTGTTTTTTGAAATCCCATGAAAAGCTCTGAGTGCATTTTAAACTTTGAAGCAGTGAAGTAGATCAAAGCATGTGTATGTTTATTCTCTGTTGTTAAGAAAGCTGTACAGTATTTGACAGCTACAGGCAACGTGAATTGTGTGAAACTTGTAGGATCATAACAGCAATGAACTCGAAGCACTATGTGTCTTGATAGATTTAAATACAAAACAAAAATGTAATGTTGCCAGTTAAATGGATTGTGGTGTTTTTCTCTCCATCTTAGGCAAAGCATGCAGTGTTTTAGACAAGAAGCAACAAAAAAAACCCCCCAAACCCAACAAACCCCATGGTTAGAAAGGGAAATGGTATTTCTTTCAGTCAGAAAAACGTAGCTTCCCTGTGTTTTAACCAAACTGTATTTGGGGGTGATAAAATAACTTTATGACAAAGTCTGAATGAAGAGATAGGAGGTAGAATGTGGTGAAATGGATCAGACCACCTCTGGAACACAGACTTTCATCAGGAGCATGTGTATTGCTACACACAGTATTGCCAAATTGTCAATACAGAAATGATTCTATGGATAGGAATAAATCAGAGGCAGGGTTAACAGATGGCAGTATCTTCTGCAGCAGAGAGAGGAATTGCAGAGAGATTAAGAACACCTTTACACTGTCATTCAGTGCCTTGAACAATGAGTCCATCAGTATCTGTCTCTTACAAGGCATGTCTACATCTGCTAGAGCTGTATCTGGAGTGTGGCCTCTTGGTGTCACTGGCCCAGCCTTTGCAATGAAAAACTCATAAAGAAACAAAATATGGAAGAAGATGTTTTGCCTGAAAGTTCATCCTCTGAAGCAACATCTACCCTTCGCTCTGTCAGTCTTCCAACAACAGCTGCTAGTTATCTGTCATGTTAATATGCTTTCAATATACTGGGCTTGGAGCAGCTGGACCAACTTGAAACCAATGTGAAAAACATGTTTATGGAGAAAGGCAAAGGAAATGACCTGTGGCATTGTAGACACAGTATGTTCCACACGAGAGTTCCATCAGTTGAGGCTTTTACCAACTCGGGTGTTTTATTATCATTCAATGTCTCCAGTTTTTGTTGTGCTGCTGTTAGTAGGTCTGGGATGACTCTGACTTCCAATCTGTCTTTCCAGTATTTTCTGTGGTTCCTTGGTGCCAGGGAAGAAGCAGCAATAAACCATTTAAATGAACACCTTCACCACACATTCCTGTACACCTGCAGCAGAGTGCAATGACTAAAACAGGATTTCCCTACCTAATAGGTGTACAAGAAGAGTGAGTGAGCAGATATTTCATTTCTTTTGCAGCTAAGAGACAAGAATAAGCTTCAAAGTGCTACAAAATGGTTCAAAATAAATGTTTTTTCCTCCAGCAACTCCCTTGTAAAATGTGACAAATCTTCCTCATAACAAAATGATCCCTCTCCCACCCACCCAACATTCATGCTATCAGAATTTAATGAAATACAACAGTTAGAGAGATCACAGTTTTAATTATTTTGGATGGTAGGGTCATGTCTTAGAATGTAATGAACGAGAAAGTTGATGAAAACTTTATTCTCTCATCTTCAGTTCTGCATAAAATTCTTAACTTGATCCAGAATTATTTCCAGTAAACCAAACAAGTCACTTTTGCTTCATGAACTTGAAGGCTGAGAATGTACATTTGAAAAAAAACCCCAAATAACCAACCATTTTCCCTACAAGTACTATATTTTTTTCACATTTCATAAATAAATATATACATGCTTTTAAATAAGTATTTGATAAAGGAAGTACTGCAGGTCCATTGCTCTCACTTGGTACCAATAATTTTGAACGTTTTGGTGGTTTTGTATTTAAATTCTCAAGCCTAAACACTTGCAGGAAATTTCCTTTGTGTGTCTGTGTGATTTTAAAATGGATGTCAGCAATCAGCATTTTCAAGTGATGAGTTATGCAAAGTGTCACTTAACTAGAGAAAAGATGAAAGTAGAAGATTGACTAAAACACTCAGCCCTAGATGTCCTCTACCAGCTCATCAAGTTCTTGTTCTGCTTCAGTTGTAGTCAAACCCAAGCTGATCATAAGCTTGTGATGCAATGCCACCGTGGGAAAGCCATTGCAATGCTGCTCTGTGTGACATGAAGTGCTGTCAGGAGTTAGGAAAGCACTGATGCTATTAAGCAAAGTTTCTAGTGGTTCCTCCTCTGAAATGCTAGCTTGGTTAGCCACAGCTAGAAGCAAAAGTTGAGGCTGAAACAGCTCAGAGGAAGATGGTGAGGAATCGAGTGTATGCCTATCTCACAAAAAGAAAAAAAAAA
>VYZX01005078.1:0-19264 GCA_013401335.1 Brachypteracias leptosomus
GAGCCCTAAATGGAGACACAGGATCATAGAAACAATAAGAGACACGTATATCACAGCTTTCAGAGCTATTAAAACAATAACCTTCATTGAAATCCCCTGTGAAAAGAAAGGATTATCACCATTTCTGGCAGCAGTTAATCATCACAGAGTCCATTCAGGACCCCATCTATATTTCACACAAAGATGGGAAGAAGCAGCATGAGAAGAGGATGTAGATCAAAGGCTGGACAGCATCACTGCCTGGGCTTTGCAAATGTCAGAGTGAGGTGTCACAGGACATACGTTGAAGATGATGAGAACTGTGGTAGCTCAGCATTCTTCATTTTAGCTCTGACCAGCAATCAGGGAGAACATATCCATATCTAAATTTCTCTCTAAAACAAACAAAGAAACAAAAAGATAAAATGCCTTCCTTGAGGCCTGGTATGCCTGTTAGGGGAGATGAAAAGAGCCTATGGATGCACACAGCACTCAAGGATCGAGAATACAAGCACCACTTTTTCTCAGGAGCACGTTATCCCAGATGTGTGTTTTTAGCTATCTTGAACATTGCTTTGAGGAATAAAAGGCACCTGCAACCTCTGCTACTTTCAAACACTCAAGGGCTCTAAAAATTCAGTTCCTCAGAGTTTCAAGCAGGACAGCTAGGAAAAGAGGCTCTAACAATTGTTTTACAATTCTGTGGCATCAGGGGGTTTGGCACAGGGGTTGTTTGGATTTTTTTCCCTGCTATTGAGTTTTAATTAAAATGAAATATTTAATATGATACTCAGTATTTTCTACCTATGGATAAGAGTTTTAAATAAAATATGAAGCACTGAAATGAACTGTAGACACATGGACTGGTTTGTAATTTTAAAATGTTTTATTCATTTCATTATCAGTAGTCTGGCTGAGCAGGAATCAACTTTTTCACCTGATATACATAGTCCTGTTCTATGCTTACTGCACACTTCATTTAAAAACTAGTAAAAAATCAAACCAAGAATTAGCAATGGTCCAACCTCTATCAGCTTTGTACTAGCTACCCAAAAGTGCAATTCCTTGTCCAAATTAACTAAATGCACAGGAAAGCTTAACACAGAAAGTCTTACTCTTCCCTGTTGGTTTGTTGGGTTTTTTTACAGCAGATTGACTTTCTCCAAGTGTCCTAAATTTAATTCCAGTGAGTGAGAGGAGACAAATTGTCCACTCCTAGCCCCAGATCTGCTTTAGTTATGCATAAAAAGTGCAAAGAAATTGAAAAGTGCAGCAAGGTCAGAACAGAAATGTTTCCTGGATGTTTTAATTCACGTCTAATATCTGTCACAGATGCAAGACAGAAATGAACTTAGCTTCAAACTATCTACTCAATTGCCATTACTACTAGTGGAGGAGGATCTATTATTTTTCAGCACTGTAAGAATGTCTATGGGTTCTTCACAGAAGATCTGAATTATTATATTAGTAATTACAAGGATCTTTGAGTAAATTGTATGGTCAAAATATCTTTTCTGTTCTTACATATTTAATTTGATATATATTTTAATGTATTTTTTACAAAACAGAGCCTTAGTTTGAGGCCCTTTCTAGAGTGATTCAACAAATATCTTGGTAAAATATAGATTTATCAAATGTTTAAGAATAATTCTCCTGGACTTTTCAAGAAAGTTTCCTGTTGCCTTACAAGGTTTCCCACACTCATACAACCTCTCAGATTATTTGATAACAGCAATATTTTGTCATTTAGTTCAAGTCATTGTGCAGTACTACAGTCCTTAAAACCAAAGTAGACAAGATCACAAAGATCACCATTTGATTTGGATCAGATACCATTCTTATTAAATTAGCTAAAATTCGTATTTTGTTACAACTTCATGTTTTACACTAGGTGCAACAGGCAGAGGCTGCATGATCTGGCACTACATTGACTGATGAGAAATTAACACATGAAATTTTTTTTGTGGGACATTGTATCAGGCAGTAGGAGTCCTGAAGCCAGATTTACTTCATTACTGTATATTATCACAATTTTAATTACCTTGTTTAGTGTGAGCTGCTGTGCTGAAATTACACTAGAAAGTGGATACATTGAAACTGTGCAGCTCAAGGAATCTTTGTACAGAAAAGAAGCAATCTTAGTTTTTAGTGAAGGTCCTGATGAGTCATTTTTCTCACTAAGTGCCAAATTAACTATCTATATTAATATTAAATAAAGAACTTCATTCTATTGTATTTTTGCCCATACTATCCTAAATACTATCTAGTATAGCATACTAACTATACTATAGTATAATATACTACCTGTACTATAGAGCAGACTGTACCTCAGCTTTGGGAAGAAGGAAGGAATAGCTAAAAGGAGGAATAAAAAAAAAAGAGGACCACAGGTAAAATTCCTCTTCATTAGAAGAGTTTCCATTCCTTCTAATAAGCTGTGGTCCAGCAGCACAGCTACAGTAAAGAGACTGATTAGGATAGACTACTACAGGAAAAATCCAAAAAGCTACCAAACTTCAAGCATGGCTCAGGTGGAGGTAAATGTAGTTTGGAGACTATCTCACAGAAAGTGAGTTATTGACTAAATCCAGAGCAACTGGGCCAAAAGCTACTGAGATTTTAGAGGTGACCATATTTCAGGAAACAATGTAATTTTTCTTTGATATAAATATATATATAAAAAAATGTTTTCCATTCAACAAGAACACTGGAATAAAATTCTGACTAGTGCTAAAGATGTCTGCATGACTGCTCATGCCTGAAATTTGCAAAACTTCCAATGGTTAGTAAAGAACAGGAAAAGAGGACACAAATATACACACCATAAATAGTCACTGATCTGACCAAATCCTACAATGACAGTGTTGAAGAGAAAGATTTGCCATCTTTTCCATAGCAGTCCAGTAAGTGGCAGTTCTCTGATAGCTTTTTAAAGCCATATCCACAAACTTCCCAAAACTTTTCAAACCTTTGCACTTTTTTGCTGAAAGTATAATTTTTACATTATTGCCAGCGAAAAACTTGGCTCTGCAATGAAATAGCTCACAGACTTCTTAGTTTGCATAGTGAGGAAACCTTTGAAGATTTCTTTACTTTTTTTTTCCTTTGATTGAGGCCCAGATCTAACACTCAGCCTACCAAGGTCTATTTGTGAGAGAATCTGGCCTCTGTATATTGAGAAAAATTTCAGAAGTGGGTTCTTGGAAAGTGCCTCTGTAAAGTAAGTCATGAGAAAAGACAGCTAAAATATAGTGTTAGATTTTCTTAGAATGATCTCTGATAGTCTCAGCAAAGACTGGGTAGGAAATGGTGAACTGTGACAGTTTCAAAACACCTGTAATCCACTCCTTTATCTTCTCAGGTTTCTGTTAGACTTCTATTTAGTTAGTTAGTTATTCAAAAAAAAGCAACCCTTCATTTGTGATTTCATCTCCTGTCTAACATGCAAAATTCTGAAGTAGTTCTGGCTGCAGGTGGTCCTGTCCTCTCATTCCACTGCTCTTGTGCCCAATGGATTGAGCACAACCTCTGACTTCACCTCACGTATCAAGAGCACTGAAGAGTTAACAAAACCAATAGAATTGAGTTAACCACTGTCATCCTGCAAAAAGATTCCATCTTCCCACATTCTTGGTTTTATTTATTGGGTATTTTTCTTGGCTAATATTTATATGTGCCACAGCTGATAGACATCAAAGCTGTCATAGCTCTGGCTACACCACAGACCTCTCCATGCAAGAAATCAATAAAACTGATCCATGAAAATCATCATTCATCAAACGCTGCTCTTGGATACTACACTGCAGTTGATAAAATAACTTTGTTGTCTTATCCTTTAGCTAACTGCCTCTTACGTTTGACACAGTGGATTAATTCCTTATTTGCCAGTATCCACTCTTTTCATATGTTTTAACTAGCAACAAGATATTCTAAAGGGGTTTTGATTATAATAAACATGTTGTGTTATAAAACTAGGGCTTAATTCTGGCAAAGAATAAGGCTATAAAACAACTTCAACTATTTTTGGTTAACAATACAACATTAAGTAAAACTTAAAATCTGGTGACAAAGAACAATAATGTGCATGCACAAAGGTAATAAAAACATAATATCACAGTCAGTTATATTAGTCTTTGACCATTAAAATGTTAACATGATGATAATCAATCTTAAATCAATTACTGTGTAATTGCTGAGTCAATAGGAGTGCACTTAAATATTGATAAGTGTCTAAAAGCTCTATCAGGACATATTGACAACTGGAGAAATGAATGCAGGCCTGTGCAAAAGGAAAGCTTGACTTGCATTGCTTTGATGGAAAGCAACACAAGGCTGAGTTTACATCCTTATTACTAGTTAGACGTGACGATCGATACAGGCTGCCTCTGCACTGTCAGCAAGGAGCAGTGAAGATGTCTAGGTGTTATTTCCAGTCTTTGCATCTTTACAACAATGTGGAGATGACCAGCTAATGTGCAGCAGAAGGCAAAGTACTTAACATTACAAAGATTTTTTAAAAAAATTACTTATAAAGTGATACAGGGATAAAGTATTTATGTCCAGAAGGGTCACTTCTGTTTCTGCTTAGCATGCTCTGGTGGTTGCAAAGGTAGTCACAGTAGCCTGCAGGAATACTCACTGGAGTGGCTAAGCTTATAAATTATGAATTAAGAGTCCTTTTATTTTGATGGATATAAGCAAAATAGCTCCAAGGATTTACACTGTCTTCACAATTGCATAAAGTCAAGACACATTTTAATTGTACCCAGTCTGGGTTTGTAATGGTGTTTATCAAAGGATTCACCAGTTTTGTTCCATGAAAGTGAAGCAGTCACCCCTATCCTGTTCTCGAGATCATGAAAACACTCTGTTTCTTCAACACTGAGCTATTTGTGTTCCCATTTGCTTAATGAAGTCATTATGCTGAAGTGAATACCCTTTACTGTTTCTTTTGTACCTATGAGTAGATGAATAACTGGTGTCTAGACACTAACATTATTTGAATGAAATATGCTCAATTTTATTTGTAGCCAGCAGCAAAATATATAGAAACAGAGAACAGAACTACTCGTTGTTGGATATTGTAGTAAGCTCCAAGAAGTGCTACCTGTTAAGGTTGCATCAGGAGTATCATTATAACTTTCTGTTTCTTTCATGCAGATAACTTTTTGAAACATTCTCCTTCTTTGGTGATATTTTCCAACTTTGTGTCAGCCCGGGGTAAATGATTTTTAGCAAGTTTCAGCTAAAACTGTTTAGCCATTTCACTTTACTGAAGGATTAAGTTTCACCTCCCTTTTAATCCCCTCAGTAAATATTAATGCACAGTGGTGTTCTTGCAGTAATGGCTGAACGAACCTTTCAGGATAGCCCTCATGGCTCATTCTGTGCTTGCCCTTTCATGGCTGGCACTTGGACATAAAATGGACCACCTTCCTCCACCTGTTGAAGCCAGTAGCAGATGATGCTTTTAAGGGGTCATTCATGGGCACAGAACATGAAAAGCTGGGAAGCTTCTGTACAGAGCTCTGTTCAGGAATTTCTGACAAGAATTCTCCTATGGCTTTGAAAATGCACCCATTTTTTCCATGCTGCAAGTTTTAAACTCTGCTCCTGGAAAATTGCTCTAGGGTACTGACAAGCTCTGTGGATCTTTCCGGCTGAGGAGTACCCTTCTTAAAGCCTACAGTTCTCACCAGGTCATCATAACTCTTCAAGACCAATCACACCACCAGGGCTCCAATTTTCCCTTTGTCTCAGGAGCACACAACTTCTCATGGCTTTGATTGGCATTGTGTTGTTCAGCAAATAAAGGATGAATGACCCTCAATGACAGTGGCCCTCTAGCTCCCTGAGGCTTAGATGACCTTTGACAAGATGTGCAAGGATGGAAAAAATAATTTAACTGAGAGCAGGCTAGTGTAGAAAATTAAATCCAAGTATGTTGCTCACTGATTAGCAAAATATGTCTTAATTTGTGACCTATTGATCTTGTTGAGTTTGGTCTCAATAGGGAAACAGGAGGCAGTTTTATTTCCATCACTTATTTCTTCTGGAACCTTCAACAATGAGAAAGCCCAGTTTTGCCTGGACGGTCGGTAATTCTGGGAGGGGAACAACTGACAGCCTCAGCGGGAGAGAGAACTAACTGATAAACAGGCTGATGCCAAGACAGCACACTGTTGTAAAGATATGAGATATTTTTTGGTTACTGTTAAATTTATATGGCTACTCAATTGCAACATGAACTGCAAAGTGGCTAACTAAAATTTAAGAATATAAACTGTGTTGATGCAGACAGTATGTTACAGCTCTGACAAGCTTAGCAAGCAAACTTTCATTATTGTGGACTATCACTTTGTTTCATCTGTGCAGAATTGGGAAAGACATACATCTGTACACCTGAGACTCCAGTATCTTTTTCAGATTCAGAATATGAATGAGATTATTTACTATCTGGAATAGGCTCTCTATCTTTGATTATTGCCATTGATGAAAAAGTCACTCTAATGGGGAAGAATGTTACTATTTCTATCACGTAGAAATTTTTTAAAATGTCAAGGACTTTTAATAACTCTAAAATACTTACCTGTGTCAGTTTACAGACTGTTTTTATCAAATGTGTTTGGACATCAGTATGTTACATGATAGCTCATTGTGCTTTAAGAACTATTTTAAAAAATGAAACAAATTATAGATTAATGCCTCTGCTAAGGAGATCCTCTTTTTAATCATTAAAAAAAAAAAAAAGTGCCCATTAGTACGTGAAACAGATAGGAATTCAATAGTCAGGTTGAATTCAGTCTCCCAAAGAGATACAAGTTATATTTACAGATTAAAAGAAAGGTTTAAGTGACTTGCAGAAGATCACAAATCATAGAATCTGAGGGTGAGATGTGAGACAGGGGTGTCCCACTACTCATTGCAGCCTTTGTGAGCTTAGGGAGTTCTCCAGAGGGCAAAAGGTGTGAAATATCCCTCAGCCATTTCTACTTCCCAGTGTACACTTTGACTAGGAAGGCTATAGATGAGCATCTCAAAGTTGGCTGATACTCTCAAAAGTCTCAGAGTATGTTTGTTTTAAATAAATATATGAGATCTATATATACGTATCCTCTTTTGGAAAAATAAAAACCTACAGTGCAGGGTTTCTGATGTTATTTAAATAGCAAGCTGATTATCTCTGAGGTGAGCACTGGTTATTTCAGCCAGCACACTTAATATTTCTTTAAATTAAAAACCTGACAGCCAAAAAAAAAGCTGTGAAACTATGGAGCTTGAAAATTCTTAACCACTGAACAGATCACCTTCAAATCTGACTTTGTCTCTCACTTTTCATTACCATAAGCTTCACATATAGAACAATAAAGATGTTTTTAAATGTAAGTTTTAATACATTCTTACTATTAAAATATGCCATACGTAATGTGGGATATACAGCTTAGCCACACTACACTTAGAAGAGCCGAACCTTCTAAAATATTCTGATTTCTGAGTGCCTGATATTACAGTGGTAGCACTGCATTAATGTAACATTTTGAAGCTCAGACTGTTTGTATTAATTATTAAATTTCTAGAAGTGGGTCTGTACTCCTTTACAAGTGTGAAGAAATATTCTATGTATACCCCAGTAGCCTTGCCGGGTCTTTGCTTTTCAAAGGCTGACTGCAAAACCAAAAGAGGCATGACGCTCTTCTTTACAAGTATGACAGGGAATCTGTTTGTTGTGGGTTTACCTTGGCTCACTGTTCAATATTTATGACCTTCAGATGTAAAAACGCTCTTTATCAGTTCCTGTTTTGCATTTTATTCAGCTAAAGTCACACCACAGGTCAGCTAGAAAGACTACCACTAGTGCAAGATAAATGAGAAGCTATCAGCATATGGGAAAGACTGTAAGTATCATAGTAGTCTAAGTGGATAAAGTATTGGATTTACTTTCACAGGAAGAGACAAAATCTTTTGAAAATTACTAATAGGGAATGAATTAATTTGTGCTTTGCACGAAATATCTACATTAGTAAGAAGGATACAGAGGATGAGCTTCTGCTGTGTGATTTTTTTTAAGACAATTACTAATTGGAGTTTTAACATTGCATTCAAGAACACAGCTTGGACCATTTGTCAGACATGCATGCTACACCAGTGATGAAGGCCTGTTGAAATGACACATTTTTGCTTGCATAGTGCTAAATCCAAGGAGATTCACCCTCTGTGGGAACAAACTTTCTCTAATGAATTACACTGATCTGAATCCCTTGCAGGTAAAATAATAGAAAGGCCCACACCTAAAGCATTCAAAGGTTTATAAACGTGTCTTCTTGATTTTTTTTTTAATTACAGAAAGATATAGAAAGATTCTACTGTTCACCAAGTAACAGTTTATTTCAAGAAGACTTTTCAAAAAAGAAGTTTTTGTCTGCTTATTTTGGTTGTATTTGCTAATTCTGTCTGCCTGGGCAGCAAACGCACAAGGCTTGGAATCACTGGGTCAGATTGCCAAGGGTAGGAAAGCTGCCTAACACCACTCCAGGAGCAGTTGAACACTTTAAAATTCTCCTCACAAGTACAGCATAAGGCCCATGCTTCTTCAGTTATATGCATAATCATATAAATGTTCAGAAAAATATGTACTGTTAGAAAGAAAAGGTGGAGATACTTTCCAGTCCAAAAGAAGGCAGAAGATGCTGTTCTTCTCAGGTTCTGCTCAACAAGTTAAAAAAGATGATAGCTTTATTTTCAGTTAAAGGATATTATTTTCCACAGAGTTAAGAGATTAATTACTATATGCATTAATTATACAGTATGCTGGGCCTCCCAAGAAATACATGCTTAAAATTAGCTCTGGGTTTGAGTGGATGCTGCTGCCTTTTCTGACATATACTTTATCTAATAGCACTCCCAAGGATTTCAGATCCATTTCTAGGTCTTCTTTTCAAATCACAGGTCAAGTGAGTGGAAAGATTCTACAGTTTAAGAGCTGGCCACAGGGAAATCAATGCAGTCTCTTTCCAGCAGGAACATTTGTCGCAAGTTTTTGCTAACAGTGAGCAGCACCAGTGTACATGTGCAAATTTATACAGATAGAAGGGGGAGGGGACAGAAGGCTCATAATGCAGCAAGCACTATGCCAGAAAAGATTTAAAACTTTCCAGTAAAAACCTGCCTTAGCAAATCTCTTTGTTAATTGAAAATGAAAATTCAGATTATTACCTCATCATCACTCCAGTAATTTTTTTAAACAAGATAAATCTGCTACAGGTCTCAGCATAAAATGAAGTACCTAGCATCTTTTTTCATCACACATTTTCTCAGAAGGCATATTCAGTCATTTATTTCAAGCCCTAATCATTTGAGGCTATAAAATTGATTCAAAATAGAGGTCAGTGTACAAGTATATTCTGACTTCACCTATGGAATGTTAATGCATTGAACTGCGCAGGGTTTTTCACGGTAGATTTTGACTTGACTTTGAGAAAAAGCTAAGCACAGCATTTCTGACTAAGCTAATGCTAGGCATCCACAGATGAAAACCTCTAACAATGTATAGATGAGGTTTAAACTGAGAAGCTTAAAGAAAAGTTCATTTCAGGAGGCTTTTTAACACCAGCATAAATAGCTGTTGCTGTTTAAAATCCGGCATGGTACTATCAGCTTTTTATACTGAAGAGCCCTGAGCAAAAAAAGACTTCTAAAGGTACCTTCTAGTTATTTTCTCTAATAGCATGTTAATTATACAGAAAGCATGCAGAAAATTGGTACACTGAATGTCTTGCTGCACTCTGTATTTTTCTCTCTGAAAAGTCTTGTATTTATTTTGCTGAGCTGTTTTCAGTACTGGTGGCATAAATTTTCTGGTAATGATCCCAAAAAGACCTTCCCTAGGTACCCGCTATAGAGGTTAAGCTTCTCACTGAGTCAAGCTTCATTCCCATAGCTACAGGAGCCTGTACACCCTGCCCATGCCATTAGTGATGTGTCACAGAGACAGTGACAGAATCCTAAATTTGGCCTCTGATTTGGATCTCAAGAGACAACACATCATGTTCCTGGAACATCCTGCTGGGAATGGACTGCTGTCATTTCATCCCTGTTTGCCCCTATAGAGGCTAATAAACATTGTCCTGGAATGCTATCTTGGGAACTTCCAAGATGTATATCCAAATATAGTAATCAGGCCATAAATCAGCCACACTATTTTGGTACCCACACTGCTGTTGTGGAGATATGAAGCTATAACAGAGGCAAGGTGTGATAGAAGAGGTACTATCTAATAGAGCAGTAATTGGTACAGTGACAGACAAGAAGGTGAGCTTTTATACACTCAAGTCTTGTGTTTTAAATATGCTGGCACAAACGTACACCCAAAATAATACACCTCCTGCTACCACTCTCTAGATCTAGGACAGCCTACTTCTTCCTGCAAGCTTTGTCCATTGTACCTCAGACATGGTCAAGATCCATGAAGAGGGACCTGTAGTGAAATCTGAGTGGATGGATTATGACCCTGCAAAACCAGATGACAGCTCTTCTGTGTTCTGGGAGTCAGTGATGCACAGAGTGAAAGCTGTGGTGCTGTCGTTTTGGGTATTACCACTTGCCAGCATGAGAAGAGAAACTCTCAAAATACACCTTGCTTTCTTATCATGCTAACCATTACATGACATTTGGGCTATAACACAATGATGACAAAAAGGGAAAGCATCTTTTTGAACTGTTTGAGGATGACAGCTGAACACGTCTACTTTATATTAGCTTTGTTAGTTTACTTTTGATAAGCTTGTGGCAGTATCAAGATACATCTCATCTATGGTGTCTCATCATTAAACCCATTTGCTTGCAAATTAGACTAGGCTTATCTTATCTGATGTTACTTTCCCACAACTTAGCAATTCACCTAATGCTCACAATGCTGCTATTTAGTATTTTGATCCAATACCTTTTCTATATGCAAGTCAGATGATGAGCACTATACACTAGAGAACAATAGTTCCTTCATTTTGAATGTAGACGTTAGACCTGCTTTTCTGTACTTTGTCTCTTTTGTCCCTCAAGACTGCCTCAGCTAGCTCCTTGAAAGCTCTGCAGCAGGTTTTCTTTTCTTTATTGACCTTAATACCTCTAATTTCCCTAAAATTATCCTGTGATCTATTCTTTCCTTACCTTTGGAATATCCTCTTAATCCCTTTTGTGTTACTTTAAATACTATTAAACATCTAGTTGCATTAAAGCATTCTGTAAGTCAGCAGCAAAAGCATTAAACATTCAATATTTTCCATATCATCCATTATTTGCCGCCTCTTAAGTAACAGACGTATACTTCCCCAAGTCTTTCCATTACTTCTAGTGAAATTATTCTCTTTGATTCATGGGCGGTATATTATAGCTGGAGAACATTTAAACAAAAGCAACCCAGGAAGAGCTGCACTTTCATCTTTGAAACTTTGTTTGGTTTCCAAGCATTAGAGAAGATTACCTAACACATTTTTACATTAAAAGCAGACTAAATAGTACAGACTAAAATGTAAAAGCCCAAATACCTGAAATTAAAATACCAGAACCAAAGACTACTCTCAAATCTTTTAACTGAATTGTCACTTCCATTAAGTTGTGTATTTTACTTTTATTTACCCTATACTAGTGCAGCTTGTGGCTTTTCCCTGGTGATGTCATTTTGCTGCACCTGGGCTTTGTAAACTAATATGTTTTCAATAAAATAATTAATTTTTGAGCTTTGCATTGCTTTACCTCTCTTCTTTTATCAATAACCCAGAAAGAAAATTTTGTGTATGATGCTGACAGAAAACCTTTTCATCAAACCAGGAGATAGTAGCCAGAAAAGGGACATTTGACACTAATGAAGAAGGCCTAGACAACAGTACAGTCAAAATGTTTACATTTACTTTTACCTGCTTGCAATTACATTCTTAAGTGTGGTAACAATGTACACCAATGTACTGTCTTTATAAAAGAAAAGAGCTCAAAAATGCAACTGCATTTCATTAAATTGGTACGTTTCGTTTTGATTTTTCATCATACACTCATTCTTGAACAATAATTTATACCTGGATATACTACCTTTTCATAAAGAAAGGTAATTATATAATGAATTACTCCTGATTTCAACAAAGCTAGAAACCATGTGCTGTTCCAGGTAGGAACAGCAAAGGAAAGAGAGAGGATGGTGGGTTTTTGAAGGTTAAGCTTACACTTGCTTTATATATTTCTGTATGACAGTGCTGGCCTGGAGAGAGTGGGAAAACAAAATCTAACTTACATATACATTATAGACCTGTCAGAGTTCTTGTAAATGCAAATATGTACATACATGAAAACAGATATTTATATGTCTGCAATTAACCATCATTGCTTTCATGTTCAGCAGTACCCCTTCATTAGTGGCTATCCCAGGATTAAAAAAAAATAAAATAATTGTTTCCAGATTGTTAAAATACATAGAATGGAAAAGAAATAGTTGCCAGCAGTGCTTACCGCTATTTTAAACAGTAACATAGTAGGATAGAAAATAGGAGTTACAGTGCTGTGTTTGTTTCTTTTTTTGGGCCAACTGGTTTGTAATCAGTATTTAGGGAAGATAGAAAATTCCCTTTGCCTCAGTTCGTTTTGATCTCACTGGACTGGTTGTACAACACCACCATGCTAATATGAAAAGAGATATCATCTGGTCCATGTATGCAAAGTACACTTGCCAGTGTTTATGATTACAGAAGTCAAGCTGCAAGTCACATTCAGAAACACTGAAAAATGTGCGTCTTTTGATAGTCTGCCAGTAGTGTGTAGATATATAACCAGTATGGCTACAGCACATCATAAAATTTTATTTCCTGCAGATTTGTCTGCCACAGAACATTTACTTGCTGTCAAAAAGGTAAAAAATATGCTAACAGCTCTGGGTTTCCTCTGCATGCACTGAAATTTCTGAAGCCATCCCTACAGCTACTATTTTTTCCTTCTTGCAACATCTGATGTACACTACTTTTGAGGTGTGGGGAAAAATTATCTTTAGAAATGGATTATTTTCATATTGGTATCTAGGGAACAGCAACTTCTAGAGAAATGATTTAATTTAGGCTTCCTCCATGAGGCTTAGGTAGGAGCCCATCACATGGCGCTGTGTGTCTCCTCTTCACTGGAAAGAGCCTTCACAGCACGGACATTTATATGGTTTATTAGGTACACTGTTTCTTTCCAGCCTGTTTCAGCAGAGGTGAGCACGGAGCAGGCCCACTGCCACCTCAGTTGTTTAATGGTTGCCAAATGCACAGGGGCTAAAAAAGTCTCTGTGGTGCTATCTAAAAGGGCAAGTATATCTGTGTCTCTGTTGCAGGGCTCTTAATAGAACATTCAAACTCAGCAAGAAAGTGCAGGAAAGCTGCACAGCTCAGATCCACGCAGCAGCTGGTTCAGCTCTTCACAGCAAGTGCTGTTGTTCCAAGGTTGAAGATAAAATAAGGCCTTCAGGAAGCAAAATTCACGTCTCTGGCAGAGCATGACTCCTGTGACAGGAGCCCCAGCACCCAGGAGGGCAGTGTCACCTCCTCCTGATCCAGGAGCTGTCATGCACTTGACCAGATTCTTCCAAAAGTTCACCAGGACTACTGTGCATACTAAAGTGCAAACTAGAGCCACCTGCTGAGCATAACAACTATCTACCAGAGATGTGACAGCTCTGACATACCAGCAATACCTGGGGATATTTTTTTGGCTCTGTCAGGAATTTCTTGAACTCCTGTTTGGGAAGCATAAAATTCTTTCAATCAGCTCACATGATTGGTTTCTAATTAAATTCTCCTTCTGTCAAAAAACCCACAAATAAATGGGTCTGTCACACAATTTACCTTTAAGTAAATAAAGTCTGTCAGGTAAAGGTTTTCCATCCTTAGATATTTTCACATTGAAAGAAGAAATCCCTCATTCCAAAAAGTCTGAACAAACAAAAATATAAAAAATACTTCCTGAAAGTTCAGTTTTAAACTGAACCATCAGAATTATATATTTTAATGAATTAGAAATAATTTCTTTAACTAGTCTTTCAAGTAGACTGTTTTCTGAAGGAAAGACTTCTGAGTTTTAGTGAACTGGCAGTTTCTAGGAACGCTTTTTCTACAAAATTCCCACACGGTTCTAATAAAGTAATAGTAACCTCACTACTGAGCTCTATTTTGGAGCCTTTGCTTTCTCCCAAGTTGATGAATGCTTCCAAGATTATAGAGAGAATAAAAAGCCAATTTTTAGGGTTTGGGGAAGGAAATACAATGGAAAGCAATGCAATCCTGTGAGCACACGTGCAACCACCCCCCATGCTGTACCTGACTGCAAAGAAATACAGTCTGTTATGAGCAACTGCACTTAAAAAAAAATCAACAAGCTAATAAATTTAAAATGAAAATTCAAGAGTCTCTGAAATACAGACTACCACAAAAGACATCCATTGGAAGAGTTTTCACCAATATGAATTAAAATATTCTTATTTCAGTCCTGTTAGTAGTTGGAATCATTCTCTTCTATTTCAAAGCCTGCTGCATGTCCCCTGAGCAATGGCAAATACTAACTGATGATATCGGCTGAGGTCTGGATTCAGGCTCACTTTGGCAATAACTTGAAAATCAAGTTCTTTCAGATCTCCACTACAGCCATTACCCCTTGGGCATGTTTCCCTGTAAAAGCTGGGAAGGGCTTTCCAAAGACCTCTCTCTAGTTGCAGGCTTTGATTTGGAGCAGGGTTTGGGCCATAGCAACTCTTTTTGGACTACTTTTTCAGCAACAAAATCAAACCTTGCATCCAAGCTAATATTGGCACAAACACAGCAGTGTTTTGAACTTTGAGTGTTATTTGGTGCATTATTATATTTTATGTGCACCAGCTATGGATATCTTCTCTCAATATTGTGCAATATTTATACTTGGTTTAGTGCTCTCCTCATTATGAAAGTACAATAGCATGTACCTAATACCTGCTAGGAAGCCTGGTTTAAACTCAGACCTTAGAAAACTACATTTGAGCTGAAACCAATCTCTGTATCTGGGGGTTTGCAGCTAGGCATAATATTTCTATTTTTATTGTCATTGTGTCTTTTTACAAATTCCTAAGTACATGCAGAATAAATCCATCCAATTCGCTGTAGAGGTTTTCAGTACAATAGACAGTTATGACAAGTAAATTGCCAAGAAAACATTTACAATGTGCATAATTTTCATGTTAAATCAGACCTTTAAAATAGAAGTAATTTTTTTTTCTGAGTTTCACAATTTTTACAGCAAAAGCTTGAGAAAAGAGTGTTTCCCTTCTGAGAAATAAAGCAAAACAATAATTGCAGGGCTGCTGTGAACCATTTGGCAAAAGCTGCTCGCCATCTTCAAGATTATCCCTATGGTAGGTTTTACTTTTTCTCATAAACCTTAAAGCAGCTATTAGATGAATAGTAAAGAATGAGCCTGGAGAAATAACTGTATTTAGCCATGAAGCCAAAAGAATATTAGTATGCTACTGTTTTACTCTTGGAAGCTAATGGAAAGGCAGATTAACTGAAAAAGAAAATGATTGGATCATGTTCTGTATGAATACAAGATGAGTCTTAACCTGGACATAACAAAGAATGGAAGATTCTCATAGACAATCAATCTTTTTTTTTTTTTTTTTTTNTTTTTTTTTAATAATGCAGCATCCTGTTATTTTTCTAGCTAGCAAGTTATAAGTCCAAAGAAAATTAAAATTCAAAGGCAAGAATGGCAGAGTCATCTAGCTATATCAAGACTTTTGAAATATTTCCCCTTGAGTTTTTATTCAATGCAAGACCAGACGGTTAGAAATCTGGATGACTGTGGGCCACAGTAAGAAGGCAGAAATACAGTCTGAATTAAACAAGGATGGGAGTTGCACTTCATTAATCAGGAAGTTACAAATAAACAAATAGCTACTACCATTGGAAAGTGTAGATTTCAGACTTTCCAGCAGTATATAACACATGAATTTGTAAGATTATACTGTATACAGTAACTATTTGCTCTTACCAGGCTAAAGCAGGGCAGCAAAATTGATTAGGCAGAGAAGCCAGAAATGCTCTCTGCACCAAACCAGCTTTTCAGCTGCTCTGCTGTAATATAGACATCACAAATATTAAAATCTATAGCAAATAATGATACAAATGTTTAAGATGCCTATTCTATGGAGTTTAAATGTTTCACCGACACACCTGAGGGCTGGAAGTAGAACTACTAAGATCATGCATATTTATGAGCAACTGCTTTTTATTATGAGTTGTAAATCTCACACATCTTTAATTTCAACTACTAAGCCTAGTGACATTTCTAAGTATGTCATTGAGCATACTTTGCTATGTAGTCTTTTAATAAAATATTGAAATTTCTGAAATATTAATTAATATACAGTTGTCCCAGTTAAAAAGAGTAACTCTAAATTACTCTTCAGCATAATAAACTCATAACTGAATTTGGCTTTCTACCCCAAATAGTAGCTCTGATGTCATGAAGACTGAATGCTGACTCTCATCTTCATTGTATGTTACATGGAAAAATGTGACTTTTCAAAGCCTTCGAGCTGCAAGCAGTTCAAAGAAACTATTCAGTGTTGTGTGTTACTTCAGGGTCCCCTCTAAAAACACTGAAAAGACTTGTAGCTCCCTCCCCACACTCAATAGCCTGATCACAAATTTAACAAGAGATACAGTAAAGCACATTTCTTACATGCCAATGCAAGGATTTTTGTTTTGACTGTTTCAGACTGTAATATGTCTAGGACTATGGGGTTTCTTTGAATTACTTTGTGCACATTTGAACCAGTATATTTTAATCTCAGGATTTCACCGGCAAGTATGTACTCTGTCTGTGTTTGTTGTCACCTCTCCACCAATTTTAGAAATCCAGTAAATTATATTGATAAGATTTTGGGCTTCAGTCTAAGCTTAAGACATAGGATATGAAATGACTGTGTTGTAAAATAGGACATGGATTTACATGACACCTGGTGTTAATCACAGGTTACGACAAGCACGGGCTATTGCAAACTACACTTATGCTTTGGAGAGCTCTCAAAAGAAGCTTTTGTTAGATAGCAATAGTTTGCCCTTATTCTTTTTAAAATCACATATGCAAAAAACTAATAGGAGGAAATAACTAGTGGGATTTCTAGTGAGATTTTAGAACTCTAAACTTCTCTGTGCTTGCATTCACAGCCCTGCTCACCATTTCTAGTAGTCACATTGACAAGAAAATTGCATGCTCTTGAATTGAGTAGGTAATACTAGAAGCAAGGAAAGGTGTGCCTCTGCACATCTTGTCTTAAGTGAAAAAGAAATTACTAACTTTGTGAAGCTAAAGTAAAAATGAAATTCTGCTGTCGAGGAGTCCTGTAATGACTGTGTTTGTGTGAATAAATGACAGTCCTTATACAGTGTACTGATACGCATGGCTTGACTCCTGTCCCTCTGAATCATCATAATAATGTGATGTTACTCTTCCTGAAGATGCCAGAAAATAATGTTGGAAGGAAAGTCAGCACAGCAAATAATTCAGAATTAATGTGCCGTAACTGTTCGTGCTAATCAGAAGAAAAGCAACAAAATGTCATTATAATTCAACAAAAGCTAATTTATGGAGTCTGTACCTATATGAATGCTAACATATTGTCAAGGCTTAGATCCTCCTGCATTCTAGGGTGTTTAAAAGCATAACGTCTTAACTGTCACACTATTATTTTATGCATCTACATTGCTTATGTAACAGAGCAATACATTTGAAGCATCATGTCATTAGCAGCCTCATCATATGCATCTGAGAAATTGATTCAGGCTGAACCTAATCCTGCTTAAGAGGAGAGGAAATAGTGAGGACCTTTCTCAGACTGCCTCACGTCTCTTGGGCAGCAGAGAGCTGAGTTGAAACGGCACTTACCCTGTGACCCACAACACTCCTTGCCCCTGCTCATGGGTCAGTGAGTTTAGGAAGAAAATATCCAGGTATGGATAGGAACGGCTGTCGAAGAATCTTTCTATGCAACATCCTCCCACAAGGCTAAATGCCTAGACATACCATACCAGATAAGGGTATATCATCAGTTAATATCCTGTAACACCACTAAAGGGAAGCTTTCACTAATTTCAGAGAATAATGTATAGTTAAGAATGAAGTTAAGAGAGCAACTTTGGCAGACAAATTCATTTTATCTGGGTTACAAAAATGATCAGAGTATACAAATACAGAGAAATAGAGAAGTGATTACAAATTGGATATGGACAAAAATGACACTAGGTTCCTTCA
Organism: Brachypteracias leptosomus; assembly: GCA_013401335.1. Classification (NCBI taxonomy): domain Eukaryota; kingdom Metazoa; phylum Chordata; class Aves; order Coraciiformes; family Brachypteraciidae; genus Brachypteracias; species Brachypteracias leptosomus. The sequence continues at coordinate 18,277 of VYZX01005078.1, forward strand.
AAAATCAGTAAGAATCAGTTCCATGGATTGTATTCAGAAAGATCAACTGTCTATAAATTTGTCTGGAGATTTTCAGTTGTAAAGGCAGAGGTTCCTGCCTAATAGTTGACCAAGGTCACTCAAATTTCCTCTGGGATTTTCTACAAGCACTAAACTATCCCTTATAGTCTCTGCTCAGTTTGGCAAGAGACCACTGTGTCAGTGATAAAGGTGAAAAGGCCACAGAGCATGTGTTTTCAGACTTTTTGGCAAAAATATTGAAAAATAGTAACAATAAACATAAAATGAATGTAAACTATCTCGTTATTTGTGTATATTATATCACAGAATCACAAAATAGGAGGGGTTGGAAGGGACCTCTGGAGATCACCTAATATAACCCCCCTGCTGAAGCAGGTTCACCTGCATCAGGCCACACGGGCTCACATCCAGGCAGGTTTTTTTTTCACCTCCAGAGAAGGAGAATCCACAGCCTCTTTGGGCAGCCTGTTCCAGTGCTCCATCATCCTTATAGTAAAGAAGTTTTCCTTTTCTCAGATGAAATTTCCTGCTTTCCTGCTTGTGACCATTGACCCTTGTCCTTTCACTGAACACCAATGAAAAGAGACTAGCCCCACCCTCTTGATACTCGCCTTTTGGATATTTATAAGCATAGATAAGATCCTCTCTCAGTCTTCTCAAGGCTAAACAGACNACACAACCCAACCAAACAACCAAAACCAGGTAGAAGTTTTGTCCTATTTAGACAGGATTTTTTTCTATTGCCTCTATTAAAACCCAGGGTGGAAGAAGAAAGCAAACCTGTCCTATTCTGATTATTATTCTTTCTTATGTGCCTGCGGAGGACAAAGATTACTATTTTCCATGTCTATTGCAAACCTCTTAATGTACTAGACATTTTAGAGCACATGAGGAAGAATTACAATTTTCATATTTTTAAAATGTGAAGCCTTTATGAATGCTTCTTCCACTGATGGGTGTGGCTTAT